>JAYKAV010000555.1:106909-263403 GCA_035582835.1 Phoebastria nigripes
TTATTAAACTGTCTTTACCTCAATCCATGAATTTTACTTTTTTTTTTTTTCCCCGATTCTCTCCCCCATCCCACTGAGGGGAGGGGGGAGTGAGCGAGCGGCTGTGTGGTGTTTGGCTGCCTGCTGGGTTAAACCACAACAGCAAACAATTTGTCTGTGTCACTGTTCAGCTTGTAAGCAAGTGAGTGTGATGTTTCTAGTATTTGTTAGAAATGGAACCAAATTCAAAATACAAGCATGAAAAATACTTTTCAGAATTTTTAACCAGGAAGTAGAAAGTAGCTCTGCCTTCTTTACCTGTAAGAAGGATCTCTTGGGTTTATGTACTTACTCTCTTCCTACAAAAGTGAAGGGCATTTTTGTCTTACATTCCTTGTGTTGCTTGGAACAGTTCAGAGTGAGCTTAGACTGGCTGCTTGTGAGAGAGGAGAAAATAGTTACRGTTACTTTCTTTCTACATGAGTCTGAGCTTAATATTGCAGATATACATATGAAGCAGTGCCTAGCAGCAGAGCAGTGATTGCATAGCACCACACAGAGGGCAAGTATATTTCCATTTCTTTCTCATGCATCATTTAGTGCTGGATGCAGTGATTTTGCATATTCTTTAGGTAATCAAGGTGTACAGAGAGAAAGGAAGAAAGAAAGAAAAAAATAAAGGGAGTCAAAGAAAGAAAGAAAGAAGGGAAAGCGAGCAAACAAGAAAAGGAAAGAAGCTTCAGCAAGTCAAGTAACTGTTGGAACATTGACTAGTAATGACATTGTCACTCTCCTGCACTGATATCATGTATCCTCAAGTTTCAGACATAATTTGTGTGTCTTGTAATGCAGAGGGGGCAGAAAACAACAGCAGGCAATTACCTTCAATCCTTTGTAATTCCAGTTTCTGCCAGTTAACTTGTATGGGATAGGACTTCTGAGACAGTGAAAAGCTAAATGGAGGAAGGATCACAGTCAGGTCTGCAGCAGCCTTTCATGGCCCTCGAAGTGCCATGCCCTTTCACTGCCTGGGGAATGACCAAAGCAATAGCATCTCCATTCCTTACAATAGTCTGGCTTGAAAATTCATTTTAAATCCCCATTCTAACTTTAAGGTAATTTCTAATAGAGAAATTACTCTGAAGGTAAAATTTCTCTTATCTCCATCTAGCCCTTTTATATTTCCTCATACGTACTTTGGTTGTGTAGACTGAAGTCTAATAAATATTTCTGATTTCTTTGTCATTCATTTTGGGATAAATCCACTACAAACTCTATAGATAAGTCACATTAAACCCCTTAATGCAACATTACATATTTCTAAGATTTTTCAAAACATTAACCTAGTGGCGATAATTTGAAAGTAACATGATAGTTTGGAAGTAACTCAAGGTGTTGAAGCTTATGTTCCTGCCATTGAAGCCCAGTGTCAAAATTCCCCAAATAGACATTCCACTTCACCTGAACTGTAGAGAAGGCAAATTCAATAGTAATGATCACAGAATCACAGAACGTTGAGTTGGAAGAGACCTCTGGAGGTCACTGGGTCCAACCCCCCCGCTCAAGCAGGGTGAGCTGGAGCTGTCTCCAGGTGGCTTTTCAATATCTCCAAGGAGGGAGACTCCACAACCTCCCTGGGCAACCTGTGCCAAGGCTTAGTCACCCTCTCGGTAAAAAAGTGTTTCCTGATGTTCAGAGAGAACCTCCTGTGTTTCAGTTTGTTCCTGTTGCATGCCCCTTAAGGAGAGCATGACTCACCCAGACACAAACATTCAGGAGATGTAGATGATGAATTTCTTCATGTTGTGCTTCAGGCACTGATACGGAATGAACATTTCATATCCCTTCTGCATAGGTAAAGGAGCAAGTACTGTGGAGCAAGTGGCTGAACTTGATCACTGATATCCTAAATGGTTGCCTGCATATCAGGATATTCTGGGTAATAACTTCTTAGTGTTACCTGTTAAATTTAATCTTCATTGGATAAAACACTTAAGTATTGCTTGTAGCAAGAACTGAAATTCAGGGCTTCCAGATGTGTACCATGACTAAAAAATACTTACTGTCAGGCCCAGTGGGTCAGATATGGAATATTTTAAACAATATAAGAGTATTTTAGGGGAAAATGGTCAGAATACACTAACAGTTTGGTGGTTAAACCATTAATCTGGCAGGAGGGTGATGTAAACTGAAAGTCTGTTTTCCAGTTTAAGCAGAGATGGGATCTAAAACTGGTTCTTCCCAGGTTTTAACTGCAGCTTCCATATTTCAACTTTAATCTTACTTTAGTTGTGGTCCCTAAATCCAAGAGCAGACTAAGAATACTACCTTCCTCTTACCTTTTCCTGCATGCAGGGCTTAAGATTCAGAAAGTATCTCCTTACATCCATGAGGAACCTGTTCATTTAAGTCAGGCATGCAAACTCTGCTAGGCTGGAGGTTGCCAAATGGGAAACACTGTAAGACTTGGTTTGCAGTGACTGAGTATCTTTCTTGATTGGGCTTTCTATATCTGATTTGGTTCTGCCTTTCAATATGTTGCCATCTAAAGATGATTACCTTCTCTCCGAGTATACAGTGCTAAAATCCTTTCCAGCTCTTAACACCTTCCAGCTCTTATCAGCCAGTCTCCAGATACCAGCTCTGACCTCGTGAACAAAGCATTTGCTAGGAGCAATATAAAGTGTGTACCTTGCTTAGTCCCCTTTAGATGTAGAGTGTGATAAGACCGGAACAATACTCAATGAGCTGATCATGTATATGTGTATAGATTTTACTATAGTTTTTTTTTCCATTTTATGTAAATTTTATGGCCTTTTGTCAGAGTTGTCAGAGTTGTTGATGATATGTTGGTGTACTTATGTAGAAGTATATAGGATCTATCAATTAATGGAACCACATTCTTTTATCTACAAGTCATTTATAGTATTGCAATGCCAAATTTTGGGGACACCTGATATTTATGATATTTTAGACTTTTCAGATTAAGCAACATAGGTTGTTATGACAGGAAATATACACCAATATGCCAGCTTTTTGAAAAGGTTTAACTAAGTCTAGTGATCTTCATGGTGACTAAGAGGTGGCCAGTCAGACTTCTTTGTCTGGCCAGCCAGAAGGGCCTTCCCTTTCCCTCCTTACACCCCCCCTGCCAGTATAAAAACTGTTACAAGCCAGCTAAAGAAAAGACAATAGGTATGGGATTCAACTCCAGATTTAGATAGGTTGAAAATCTATGCTTCCAGTGTAGTCAGAAGAGATCTAGTCAACACAGTCAATGCCAACTAGAGAGCAGGTTGGTGCTTGGATGGAAGTGTCTGCATCTGGGTGAGCTGAACATAGATCTGCAGCTGGTCTGAACTTCAAGAATTGTCCTGTAAAGGGAGCTATGGAAAAAAGTGACTGATAAGAAGAGAAAGCTAGCTCAGCACAGAAATTATTTTCAGAATATTTTACAGAATATTTGTAATGCAGGAATCACAAAATGATTCTCTACAGCTTAATACATGCTACCTGATCAGGAATCTGGAGAAAGTGGGCCTTACTAATACAGTTTTGTGTTAACAAAGCTACAGTAATGTGCTTCTGTTCAAAATCGTTGTATTCTACAATATGTGGGTCTGTGACAAAGTAGAAACTTAAAAGATGTCTTCTTATGTAGAAGAATAAGTCAAACTGAAAAACTTGCAAGTCCATTTCTATCAGAACACTCAGAAATTCCTTGTTTTCCCATGTTTTCAAAACTCTTTGATGGACTGGGCTTCTCTGAGGGGAAGGACTCTAAAATTAAGGGAAAGATACCCCAGCCCCTAAAAAAAGAGAAGTATTTATAGTAAGATATATTTAGGATATATTGGTCCATGAGGGGAAGTAGTATCCGTGAAATATTATTAGATTCTTAAATCACAATTTTGGTTAGATGGATTTCTTCATTCCATGTACATCATCCCTTTACATGATATTACGTTCAGAGCTACTAAGTCGCAAGGTCTTGCTCCCAGTGAATCCTGTGGAAACACAAGGAAGGAGCACATCATGGTATCATGTTGATTTGATTGCCTCATAATAAACCTCTGGCTTTCACTGACTCTGAAGGTGTAGTTTCTAGGAACAAATGACTTGGAGAGACTTCTTGGATTATCAGAAACAGTTCCTAGCTATCAGATCACATCTCTCAAGTAATACATTTATTGTTCTACTGACTTTGACTAGGTTCTCCACAGTAATCACTGAAAGGGTAATTACAATTTAAAGTTCTTCTCCAGTAAATGTATCAGTAGAAATGCTGCTAGACCATCACTGATTCTAGAAATTATGTGGAGGGTTGCCCTCTCTGGTCTTCCATCCTTATTCATACTTACAACTTTCTTTGGGCATACTGTCTACCCTTTCCTTGCCACCATTTAATATTTTGAAGAGAAAGTTGTCATAATCATGAATGTGAAAATTGTTTTACCAGATCTATTCCTGAGTTGCAATCTCCACAGAAAAAGATGATAGCTTTTATTCTGTATAAACATTGTCTCATGTCTCATTACCAAAAAGTAATATGTTGGTTATTCCTCAGCTATGAAACCTACTCTATGGTCTTCTCATTAATGTCTAGTGCAAACTAGAGAAAGGGTGAGTAACAAAAGAACTATTTAATTTGTTTTGACTGAAGACAGTGCTTTTAATTATTTAATTTGAACCAAGTTGTCTAGGCACTAGTAGAAACAAATGAAAGACACTAAGAAAAGCTTCATAATATTTCAGTTCAGATTAGACAGATTTACTTCTTCCTTTAAATATGGATATATCAGAGATATAAAATAGGGGGTGGAAACAAAGTCTGCATTACAAATTTGTTGGGACAAATACTGTCTTTTCCCTGAAAATGTTTTTATAGAATTTAATGTGAAACAGTTTCAAGCAATTTTATAGCTTTTTGGTTATATGTTAGATAAAGAATAAATGATTGTAATTCATGGAGATCTGAATCTTTCAGTATATCCACCTGAGGGCTAACAGAGTGAAAGAAAAAGCTTCCCCAATTTGGTAGGTCAAGGTATATTCATTCAACCCAGTAACAACCCTGGATACTATCTATAACTGAATCTATAATCCTGAGAAATGAGCGGCAACCTCTAGATTGGGGGTATTATCTAACACCTTACAAATATATCATGTATTTTGTACTTTCAGTTTTAATCTCCTTTGATAAGCATGATTTATGTAATGGCAAAAGCCAATCATCTAGTATGTTTTTCTTCTGATAATCTTGCTGTTGTCTTTATTGCTAAGGAGCCATGATGTAATAATTTCTGTTGGAACTGTGGGGATTTTTTAAGAATGTAAGGTGAAGAATATGCTAAGCCACTATTTGAAAAATGGCCTTGGGCTAATTTTGAAAACTAAATCAAGGAAAACAAATACAGATGGTAAATGGGTTATTTTGTAAGGTAGTCTTTGAAGTTGCTGTAGAAGTGCCATGGTTTTGGAAGGCTTTTTTAGCTTCATGTAACTGAGTACGTATATTTAACACATAATGTCTCTACATCCTGAAGTAGTGTTTTTTAATCATGAAAGAGAAACTGATTAAAAACCAAGGTCACATGTCCAGTATTTAATTTTGAACTCTTTATAGAAGTTTCAATACGATAAAAATAAATCAATTATTTCTTTTTTCTTTTGGTGGTGATGTTATCCTGCCAGATGAATAAGTTTAGCAAAGAAAAGGTTGGACTTTCCAATGCTTATAGGATGGGAAATGTTCTTAGGACTTAGAGGAATAGGGACAGAAAGATTCAGTAGGTGGCAGTCTTTCCTTTGAATATTTTCAGCACCAAAATCTCTTAAGTTGCTTCTGAAAGCTGTTGTCTTTTAAAAGGACCTTAAAATAAAGAGGTGCCCTCATGTGGTTATTATAGATCGTATGGGATGCTTTAGAAAACTAGAGCTTGCCCTAACCAATTATTATGTCAGAAAATTATATTCTATTGACTTTCATTTCCTCAGTTATGTCAGCTGGGTATCATTCTTTTTCCAAAATCTGGAGAATTTTTGTTCTCTTTGAAACAATGGCATTATCTCTCAATTCAGTTATTACAATTAATTTAAGAAAATGCAGGTCCTTGCGACACTGTAGTTATGAGACTGTGTATTGGCTGTTTTTAGGATCACAGAACAATGAGTGGCTTACAAAAGCATGGTATTTTTGTCTGGATAGGAGTTGTACAACCTTGATTCACCTCTTCTTAGCAAAAAAGGCTGTTTGCCTCAAAGTAATCAAAGTGATCTGACATTTTAGGAGTTGAGAAACACTTCTTCTGGTAACTAACAGAAATGCAGGCCTATTTCACAGGCCCAAACGCTTTGTAGACATTTTGTATTCTTATTGAACTAAACAAGATGTAAAAGACAGTATGAGTATAAACACAAGATATTTGGGATTGGCCAAATCAGACATACAAATCTTTAGTGCCATCAGTACTAGCTGATATGTGTGTTCTTAGAAGTGAATGCATATTTGCACACACATACAGCTTTGAAATATTATCCATTAAGTTTTGTTATCTTTTGTCTATTCATCTTAATGATTTTACTTTTCATATGTTTACCAGTGGTAAAAGAAACAAGAAACACACAGTTTTCCTGGAGCGATGCACACTGGGATAAGGTGTGACCCAATGGAGTGCTCTAGGAGGAGTGCAGAAGCAGATCGGGAGATACATGAAATGTCAGTATACAGCATAATCATGTTTCCAGCATGGCTCTTGTGTATCTCTCAGTCCAGCTCCCCTGGTAGTTGGCAGCGCTCAAAGACTAAATGTGACTATCAGGCATGCCCATCCATGACAAAAGCTTTTGCAGATTTGCCATACCATTCCCTTATGGTTGTTCATATTGTAGCTTACCTGAATTACGACTCCTATACTAATAGTGCTAAAGGGAGAATGAGGTTCATTGTATACTCACTTCTCTTTTACTCCTGTAGGCATTGACATAATTTGTCTATTGAAGAGCACTTTTTCTCTAAAATTCATGTTGTAAAGATGGCTTCCTGTTACTTTGATTTTCAATCCTATTGTTTCATTTCAAGGACGAATACACATTTTTATTCATTGTAATTTTCCAGAGACAATATGGTTCAAAATGAGATATTATTCCTTCTCTTATACAATTAGTGTTATATTAACTTAAGTTTCCATACTAAGATCTAATTTTTTCCCTTCATATGAACATTTAGGAAAAGAGAAGGATTACATTGAATTGAATAAATGTAGGAGCTGGGTTAGTCCATTTTTAATCCTAGGAGGTGTTGTTCTAGCAGGAAAGGATGCCGCTTGCTCTCCTGACTGCAATTTGTAAGTGTAAGAACCAGATTTTTTTCAAAATAAATGTATTAATATACACTATATGATCTGTGAGATATTGAGGGAAAATAGCTGCTTTCACACTGTAAGAATTCATTGAATATACTTACAGCACCTTTCTCTCTTCTTTGTACAAAGTGGTTAGATAACATCTTGGCACTGTCTGGGAAATAGAACTAGTCGAGAATACAGAAGGCTCGTTTCTAAGGTCTACTTCATATAATGCTGTGTAGCTTTCACTGTCGGTTTGGATAGAGGTTAAGATGCCGATCTTGACCTACGGAACCAGACACGATTTAGGACCTGGTTTCAGGGCTACCCATGTCGTGCAGTCACAGCTGAAATTAGTTCCCCTGCTTAAGAAAGGATAAGTTGGTGGCAAGCTATCTTTTTTTTAATCATTGTTATTTGAGGGTAAGGAGGAAAGGCTTGCTTTCTAAGGAATTTGCTCCCTGAATCTCTTGGAGCCTGTATCTGTAGATATGTAGGACTCAGCCAGTGCCTTTTCCTTTTTTTCTCCTTTTCTTTAACATTTTGAGAGAGAAGAGGAATTTTAATACATTGTTTGATAAAGATGCTAGTCTCACTGCAACATTTTAGAGTGACGAGTTATTATCATGGGATATATTCATTTATTTTGAGGGAAAACTGATTTACAGTTTTCCTTTATGTTCAGCAAGGATTCAGAATATGTAATATGGTTCCCCTTTCTGAATGGGAAAATATTAACAAGGACACATAAAGAACATATGATTCCTGTGGGTAATCCTATATTTCTTCTGGTTATCCTACTCTTTGAGGGAGCAGCTGTCATATGATGCTGTTATTCTGAACTGGGAAAGTAAAATGGTATGTGGCTGCCCCATGAGAGGGATTTTTATACTAAGTGGACCTAAGAAAATATTTTTACTATGATTCAGATTTTCCCTATCCTCTGTATGATGGCTTCTACTGATAGACTTGATATTCATAACATTCTTCTTCCTTTCTTAAAGTCTTCCTTCTTTTCTAGGCTTTCTTTCCCACAAAAGGTTGGACCAGATGATCTTTTGAGGTCCCTTCTAACCTGGGCTGTTCAATGGTTCTGTGGTTCTAAGTCTGAAGGAGAACTATGATAACTATGACAAGAAATCGGACAGACAGTGCCATTACCTGAAGTTCAGCTGCAGTATTTGATAGAACCTCCCTTGGAGGAGAAGGTGAAAGGGGGCTCTTACATGCTAATCAGCTGACCTTTTGGACCTACCAAGGGGTTTCATTTGCTTGAACGTTAGACCTGAAGTTAACAGTATGAATACAGACTGGGCAAGATACTGGATCAGGAGGTGTTTGACCACAGAGCAGAACGGTGGGCCAAGAAGAAGCAGGATTTCAATGGGGCATAGTCAAAAGAAGTGGATGGCAGGAAGAGACTGACTTAGCAATACCATTCCTAGAGAATGCATGTTTATAAGGCTGATGCTCAGTTTATCTGATGATGTGAACTGGCCATCCTGTGGTTGTAGGGGGCTTACTTGTATCCAAATACCTTAAGTAATTTTCGCTCTCAGCAGTTATTCCCAGCACTCTTGTGAAGAAGCTGGAAGATGGGGAGATGTAGCTAGATATCTTATGACTTCTGCTGTTTGGGTGCCTGCCTGCCCACTCGTTTCACAAGCATTTCCCTGTGGCAAGCAGCTCCCTGAAAGCTGGTAAAAGGCTTTGAACTGTTTTACAAAATGCAGTTGGCAGAGGAAAAGTGCTTTCCATCAAGAAAGCTGGAGCACAGAGTTTTCCCAGCTGCTCTGAGGCGCCATATGTTTGCTGCATGGCTACTAATGCTACTCCTTATTTCTTCAGGAGACTTTACAGATGTAACCCTCTGTAGTGATACTTGTATGAGGATAAGCAAACTGCTGGTGTGTGGCAGTATTTCACTGGGGTTAATGCCAGGGTCGGCCCTGCCAAAGTAGCTGACACAAGGTGCCTTGAGGAATACGGAGATCAAGACCATCAGTATTACCAGTCTCATTTGACACTATAAGACCTTGGGAGCAAGACTCACAAATCTTTCTGACTTGGTCAGCACAGCAACTGAGATTCAGCTGACCAGGATACTAGAAGGATGTTCTTCCATTGGCATTTTAGATATGGTTGTTGCAATTTCTGTTAACAATAACTGTAGAATTTAGCACAGTAAAATCGCATGGTGTATAACCAACTGAATGTGCCTCCCCCATGCTCCCAGACCTTTACTGGGATGGCTATTTGTCAAGCAGTCAAACCATTCCTCCTCAGGGTGAGGAGCTTTTCTGCCCAACTAGTAGCCCGGACAATCAGCAGGAAGTCAAAACACCAGGTGGGGAATAAGGTGCTGAGCAAATGCAGGTAGGGCTCAGTTTCAGAGCTCTCCCTGGGGGCTGGCAGGATGACAACCACCAGGAAGAAAAAAAGTGAACAGCCGAGCATGTGGGAGAGTTGGGGTGAACAGCAGTTGCCTAGGGTTTGGAAGGGATAACAGCCAGCAGAATATAAGACAAAAACAACAATGTGCTGGAAAGAGTTAAGTCTCTTAAAAATTTGCCATCAAAAACAGATACACAAATCTTCTCTCTATTGGCAGGCTTCGAGACAGTCTTATACAGTATAACATGAAGAGGTCAGACGGTCACATTATGGCTAGAGATTTGCAGTCAATGGAAGGGCTAAAAACAATAGCACACCGAGCGAGTATGGGGAGAGGTATCTGTGGGGAGGGAAATTGGTCAAGGTTTTAAAGTTACAAGGCTTTGGTTTCCAGAATGACACTGCCAGGGGAGCCCACATCCATTTCTTACCTCTGCAGATCCTCAGTAAGTGATAACATTGATTCACAACTGCGTAAGGTTAATACTCATCATTCATTGACTTGGCTGCAGTTACAATCAGGAACTGGGGTCCTGGTGAAGTTCAGCGCTAAGTCTCTGTTCTGCTTCCTACAGAAGTCAAACACGGTTCTGGCTGTCAGGTCAGACCTCCAGTTAGCATCCTGGGAGAAGGGCTGGGCTCAGCGCAGTCAGAGCACTTCTGGAGGAGGAGGAAGAAAAACAGGGGAAGAAGATGACAACTTTGAGGACCCAGCACAGAAGCAAATATGCAGGAACAGGCTTGCAGTGAACACTGGATAAATCCCACCTCCTTCATGATGCAAATTAAACAACTAATTTTCAAGGTGGAAAGCAGTTAGGAAACTCTTTGCCAGCCACAGTACCACTGGGGCATTTGCCTGGTAGTGTCACCTCACCAAGGCAGTCTGTGCAGATTAGTGACTACAGCTGTTGCCCTGGGATACATTGTCATCTCAGTGTGACCAGAGGATGACAAGGAAGCATGGGGTTCCTCCTGAGTCAATATAATAGTGTTATCATTATAATATAATATTATTTTGTGTAATAAAAGTAATGATCAGATTTCGGTGGGGATACGGAATTTCAGGTCATGCTGGACTCTAAATTTCTAAAGAGGAATGGGGTGCTCATAAAAGGCCATCAGTAAGCAAGTGAATTAGAGATGTTTTCCTCCATTTGATAGCAGGGATACCTTGGTAGGAAGAACTGGATTAAAAAAAAAAAAATTGCCCTCTTTTTCCTTAAACATAAAATAGCGATGTGGCAACACGGGGCTGGTGAGATCACAGCTGTATCTCCCTCATGGGATGACAGGACATCATTATTTCAGCATTTACTGCCATGAAGTCCTATAACTGACATAGATTGTCAATGGGATGAGAAAATTTTCAGAAAGCTAACTGATACAGAATTAAGTGGGAAGGAAAAGAAGTTTCCTGGATTGGGCTGGATGGGTTACATCAGTGCTGTGGTATCTGATCTAGTCAGTGATGCAGTTGAGAGAGGTAGGTACTGTGCTGGATGACAAGGATTCATCATCAGAGTGTGACAAACAATACCAGATTGTGAACATGGCTGAGATTACAAAAATTGTGTGCAAGGAAATACACTGTGGTTGACTGGGTAAGTTTAGTAATGATGGAGTTCATCTATCAGCTAAAGATTAAGTAAAAAAAACCCTCTTTAAATTGTGTAATGACCAATTGAACTTACTAAATATAAGGGAAAAAATAATTTAAGGTTGTCCAAGCATAGTATCAATAAGGAGGTCTTTCTATGCAGTATACAGTGCATTTCAGCTGAATGGCAAAGGGCCAGCCTATGAGCCAAGATACAGACAATAGAATAAAATGTTGGGAAATTGGGTAGTGGACTTTAAGTTTTGCTCAAAGGAGAGGAGAGGAGAGAAACCTCAGGAGACACACAGACCAGCTTTTCAGCTATGTTCATCATCTATACTCATTCCATAAGGCACGACTGCTTTACTACACGTATATGATTATAAAGTTGCAGACTGCAATATAGTCACACCTTAGTTTCTGTCATTCAATGTTTGAGTGTCTGAGTCAATGTCTCTGTAGGCTTAAATCTAGTCATATAGAAATGTGGATTTTCCTCAATTTTCTAATGAGATTTTTATTCACTTGTCATTTCAGACTGGCTAAACTGGATAAAAAATATTTTAAAACTGTTCCTCTTTATTACACATATTAACAGACCAGGAAAAACAAACAATCAGACAAAAACTCTTATGTATTTACAATGAACTATGATATTAAGAGATATCCATGCCTACCAGAAAGACTCAATTACAGTGTTGAAGCAATTAGACTCTTCATCTTTGCTTTTTCTTAAAAAGCTAACACTCAGTGTGCAAACCATGGTTTTACATTGCAGCCACACAAGACCAAAGCACTGAAAATCAAATACCAACATATACCAACCACATACATTAAAAAAACCCAGAATATACCAAACACGTTGAGCACAATTATCAGTAAATACAGCCTCTTACCAAGATGAAAATCTTACTATATTGTCTATAAAATCTGTATATGCAAATTATCTTTTAAGTCAGTTTGGGGAAAGTAGCATAGAAGTAGGAACTGTTTTAACATTAAAGTGTAATAAATTTGAACTTGAACAATCTCCTTCAGGCAATAAGGGGTACGGAGCGAGTTTCAGTGAAACTCCTAGAATTTCAGCTGTTCCAGACTGTGCAAACTTCGCCAGCATTTTTAACATCCTGAAACCAACAAGGCTTAAGCACAGGCAAACAGAAAGTGGCAGAGAAGTACCTTCTCCAAATTATGTCTGTCAGAAAACTACCACCTGCAAACTGTTCATGTAGAAATCGAGGGACTAACTTTTTGCAAAGATCCCTGCAAGCAGGACTTGGAGCTCAAAGGAAATGAGCTTTACCTTGCCTATTTAACAAGTTATAATATCCTTAAAAACTACAGTAAATGCTCTTACAAACATAGTCTTTGGTGGCCTATTTCTAAAATGGGTCTCTGAAGTATAAAAGAAAGAAAGAAAGAAAAGATGTAAGAAAAAAATCTTTTCCTCCCTAGCTCCTCTCTAATTTATGTTCATAGCTCAGGAATTAGGGTTATCATATTTTTTCCCACTTACCTGAATGCCAGCCTGATTTAAGGCTACTGTTGCTATCAGAGTGATTGTGAAGAAGCTTCTTCCTATGCTTTTCTCACTTCTTGGTCTCTACACTGGAAGAAAATTGATTGAACATAGAAGACAGTACACAATAAACCTTAAATAGATGAAGTGAGGCTACACCTGCCCGATGAGCAGAAGAGATGCAAATTCCACTGGACTAGTATTTCAAAGGACAAGTACCTAAGTGATGTGACAGTGCTCACTAACAGGCTGCGCTATTTTTTCTGGTTCTCTATGGTTTGGATTTTTTTTTTATGGTTGGTTGGGGTTTCTGTAAGGATCTGAGTATATGTTTTAGAATTTCACTAACATTTTATTTTCATTGAAGCTAATTGCTCTGTGTGATGTTGATTTTATACTGCAATTATTGAAGTGTTCTTTAGCAGCACTGGTTATATGGGTGTATCCACAATCTGCAGTTTCTTTTGTCAAAATAAACCTTCAACTTAATTGCCTTTAGTAAATAAACTTAAATTATCACACAGGGGTCGTTTGGTAAGATCTTTCTTCTGATCTCAGGGCATTGCATTTCAACCGTTGTTATAATTAGCACACCGTTACAAGATATATTTTGAGACAAGTCTAACACATTTTGGTTTCAAAACCAGAGTTTTTATGAAAATAGTTCGCATAGCATACTACAAACACAGAGGTATTAATTCTGTAGAATTCATAAGGTCAATAACTAAATTAAGAATAAGACATGTAGAACATAGAATTTGCTTTAGAAATGTAGGAAGGGTATCTTGAAGAGTAATAGTGACATGCTAGTGAGAATGATGTAGATCCAGAGAGCAAATTGTCAGTGAAGAGAGGCAGCGCTATAAAAGGCCAGTGCAACAGCTTCCAATGTGTAGGTCCACTATGCTGACTCCCAGCAGTTAGAAGTCCTGAGGCACTGTACAGAAATTAGATGGATTGTTTCAGCAGTGGTACATGGGTGTCTTAGGCCCTATATTATTATTTACATTGTGGCCCTGCTGCCCCGCTGTAAAAGAACATGCAGATAAGTCATGTAATATATAACTGAAGGCCTTTATAGGTTGACGTAATGTGATAATATGTAAAAACACAGGAAATATAAAAAATCAGCTAGCAGATGAATCCCAAGGAAAAATATCAAACTGCTATAACTTAATTATCTCAAAATTAAGAAAAAATAAGTAATGTTCAAAGCTTTACTTGGAAAACTTTGAATTAGATTTTTGTACATCTACTGGCATGAACATGCTTTTCTTGGTGAAGTTTTAGTGCATTTAGGCAAGAAGATGAGTTTCAACTTTAAAAAACATGATATGAAGAGAATTGAAAAAAAAGATAAAAAAAATACAAATCTTGCTGAGTGTATCTTTCAGAATGAGAAACTGAATGAATTTGTTAGGAGAAAAAAAAGTCAAGGTCTTGATGATGCAGAGTGCTCAGTTTTGAAAAGCTGGAGAGCGCTCTCTCCTGTCCCTGAGTGAAGTTGAAAGGAAGTCATAAAATCATTACTGTGCAAACTCTGTTTTGTTACTTCATGCTGTCACTGTTCTATTGAAGCTTTCTTTTTTCAGTGTAGGGCGACCATGTACTGATGTTGCTTTGTGCTGCTGGAGTCTGTGTGGCTTTTCAGCTTCTGTTTGATGTATTATCTGATGCCTCTTTTCCCTCTTCTCACTTGTGTCATTTTACTACTTTTCTCCTCAAAGAGACACTTGTATCTTGATCACTCCTTTAGGCACATGTCAGAAAAAGTTAAAAAGAGAAGGCTGTGAAAAGTGACATGCTGGATATTTGCTTATATCCCTGTCACAGAAGAGCATGGTCTCAAAGTGACCGGAATCACAGTTTAACTATCCAAAGCCCTTTGCTACACAAATAAGTCAGAGACACACAAATGCACCTGCATTTGTGCAGGCATGTTTGCACATAACCCATTTAGGTTGATAGATGCAGTTGACACACTTCTAGGCTAAAAAACCTGTTAACAGGAGAAATAATACATTTGACTGGTAAAGTGTTAAAGCAGTAAGCTGCAGAAAGTCTTTTACACGCTAATCTGGAACATAGGCTAAGGGTTAATGATTGCAGGAATATTTGGAATTGGGTCAAAAAAGGACCATTAAGCAAGTAGAAATGTCACTATGAAGCTAATTATTGGAACAATATATAAATAGGAAAAGGAATGAACTTTTTCCAGATAAAAAAACAAAGCACTAATAGCTCTGACTGCAAGCAGATAAGCACACTAATGCTTGCAGTGCTCCACCAGTGTACATCAGCCCTGACCTGCAAATGTCTTAACATTGAACCTCTGTTGAGGAGATACTGCCAGAAGAGTCAAGCTGAGTCACATTATGTTCCAGTCTTCTGAAAGTGAGTACATGGGAAGGAAGCAGAGAGAGTGACCTAAATTAAAAGCTGGATTTGTGTTTTCTGAAGAGAAACCACTGTGCGCTAATTTCTACATTTAACTTCCAAATCAACTGACTAAGGATACTCAAAGATTACAAGGATTAATTAAAAAGAATACTAAGCAGCCTTTCCTATCAAGTATCACATCTGGAATAGTTTCGCACTTCTTGCACAATATCTCAATTCCTAAAAGCCAGAATCATTCATTCTTTCATGTAGGTATGTTGAAAATCTGAATTTAAAGTCGGTGAGATTCTTATGTTTTAAATAATATTTAGTTCCTGGAATAAGCAGCTGCAGAAAGGGAAATCTTAGATAGCTCTCATGTGGATTTGTTATCTCTGGATGACTTGAAGCATGAACAACAATCTGGATAGTACAGTGTTAGCAGTAGTTTGGATTCAGGTTTTCAGATTCAGTCTGATAATATATTTTGTAATACCATCAGTGTTATGTCAATGTTGTTATTTTCTCGTACCATTTTTGAAAGGAAGGGGTTCTATCTCTCTGTCCTGAAGGCAACAGCAAATTATGTTGGGTTTTTTTGCTTCAGTTCAAAAAAACCCAAGAACTCAAAACTCCCCAAACTGTGTGTTCCCTCTGGTCTGGTGCCAGCTGTTTGAGAGGGCTTCTTACTGACTTCGCTGCACTGCTGATCAACTCCTCAGTGAGCCTGGAAGTCTTAGTGATGATACTGAACTTAGCCCATGCCAAATGAAACAGTTCCTTCCTTTGGTTATCTGTTTGACTGATGTGAAGCAATATACCTTAGAGACAGACCATGATTTTTTCCAGCTGGTGGCATGACATGTCAGATGTTTGACACACACATGTCTTCATCTCATAATCATATCTGTATTTTCTCAAAGTTCAAATATATGCACCCTTGAGTGCCTGTTCAGATCAAACAGATTCAACTAGACGCTCACTTTGGGCCTCAGGAATAATACCAGAAGTTAAATGTTAAGCTTCTATCAAATTCAACTAAGATAACTATTTCACATTCTTGGCCCTTGTGGTGCTATATAGGTAGATTGTAAAATATGAGGTGTAAAATGAATGCACAGTGAATGCAAGGAAAGGGAACTTGACTATAATCAGCTTCTCCATATCATTGTGGGTAGTTTTAAGAAGTGTGAAATGCTTCATACACTACTTCATTCCCTTGAAATTTAATTCCAAATTTTAAACCTTTGAAAGTTCTACAGAAAAATTGAGGTAAGTACAGCTTTTTTATTGTGACAAACAAGGATTTAATAATAAACAGTTGGGTGTATCTTCTCCATCTCTACATTTCAAGCTTTTAATAAATGCTTAGTATGTATTTTACACATCTCGTGGCTGTAGTTTAATTATCACAAAGTGTATTTATGGAATTGGGTATATAGTATCTTTATAATATATGCTTTACAGACTTCTAGAAAACAGAAATGCTCCCTGGGTAGAAACATTGAGAGAAAACTCTTTGATGTGTTATTTAACTCAAGAATAAGTAAGAGTATTTGAAAGCAAACCTGCCTCAGTAGAGTGTTTCAGAGAAGTAAAGGTTAACAGATGAAGTGATTAAATGATACTCAGTCCATAGCTGAAAGCATCAGAGCTACAACATGCAAGATAGAGTGTATCAGGTGGGAAGATTTTTTTTTTATGAGTAGAGAAAAAAGGTGAGACAATTAGATCCATATTGCTTGCTAGAAGTCATACAAAGATCTCTGATGCTTTGGTCGATGGTAAATTACTCTCTTAGTCTCCCCGACGGCTGACATCAGTTCTTTGGAACAGTGAGCTGAAATTTTTCTAACACTGGATATTTATGTATTTGTTTGTTTGCTTATATATGCAACTTTGCATTGCCTGACTTTGAACTGCTTTGAAATTTGATGCACAAGAAACCCTCTAACTTCTGTGTGTGAGTTCTAGAGATGAAATTTAATCACAAGATGCAAATCACAAGATAATTTAGAATTCTACATTTCAGGTGCAATGCTCTAATGCAGAACTTTTTTCCTGGGTTAGAGTGTATGGGAAAAATTACTTATTTAGATCTCTGTATGAGGGCTGGAGAGGTGATGGTTCAGGGAAGATATCCATCTCTGACTCATCCTCCTTTTAGGGCAGGATGGAACTGACAGAAGTGTCTACAAGATAACAGTAAGCTGTTTTATTTTACTTGATAACAAAAAAAAACAAAAACAAAACCCAAATTACTCCTACCCTTGTCACTGAAAATAGAGAACTTAATTTGCCAAATTCTGAAAGATGATCAGGGATAGACTTAAAGATAATCTGAAAGATTCCAATAAACGATTCCAAAAGATTATTGGGGATAGACTAATCTGGCATTATGTGCATGAATATACCATCCTCTCAAGGTAAAACTTTGTTCCTGGAGATATGAAGAGAACATCCTTTTATGTAAAGACAGAAATAGATAACTGTTTAGCCAGATATACAGATAATGCAAAAACCAGTGAGTTCTGGTGATTTCATGACAGACTGACTAGTCCTGACTAGTGACTAGTCCTTCCACCCTGAAACCTGTAGTTTCTGAAGGCTGTAATGACTAGAAGGCCAAGTCTTTTACAGCTGTTAAACCAGATGTATTGGGTTTATGTGGCAAGGTTTTGGTAGAGGAGGGGCTACAGGGGTGGCTTCTGTGAGAAGATGCCAGAAGCTGTCACCATGTCCGACAGAGCCAGTTCCAGCCGGCTCCAAGACGGACCCGCTGCTGGCCAAAGCTGAGCCCATCTGCGATGTTGGTAGTGCCTCTGTGATAATGTATTTAAGAAGGAGTAAAAACTGCTGCACAACAGCAGCTAGGAGAGAGGAGTGAGAATATGAGAGAGAAACAACCCTGCAGACACCAAGGTCGGCGAAGAAGGAGGGGGAGGAGGTGCTCCAGGTGCCGGAGCAGAGATTTCCCTGCAGCCCATGATGAAGACCGTGGTGAGACAGGTTGTCCCCCTGCAGCCCATGGAGGTTAACAGTGGAGCAGGTATCCATCTGCAGCCCATGGAGGACCCCGCGCCAGAGCAGGTGGATGTGCCCTGAAGGAAGCTGTGACCCTGTGGAGAGCCCACGCTGGAGCAGGCTCCTGGCAGGACCTGTGGCCGTGGAGAGAGAAGCCCCTGCAGGAGCAGGTTTGCTGGCAGGACTTGTGACCCCGTGGCGGGTGGGAGACCCATGCTGGAACAGTCCATTCCTGAAGGACTGTAGCCTGTGGAAAGGACCCATGCTGGAGCAGTTCATGAAGAACTGCAGCCTGTGGGAAGGACCCACCTTGTTTGTGAAGGACTGTCTCCTGTAGGTGGGACCGCACGCTGGAGCGGGGAAAAGGCGTGAGGAGGAAGGAGCGGCAGAGACAACACGTTATGAACTGACCGCAACCCCCCGTTCCCTGTCCCCCTGCAGTGCTCAGGGGGAGGAGGTAGAGAAATCGGGAATGAAGTTGACCCTGGGAAGAAGGGAGGGGTGGGGTTTTTAGTTTTGTTCTTATTTCTTATTATCCTACTCTCTTATTAATTGGCAATAAATTAAATTAATTTCCCGAAGTTGAGTCTGTTTTGCCCATGATGGTAATTGATAAGTGATCTCCCATCCTTATCTTGACCCACAGCTTTTTGTTGTATCTTGTCCCCCTGTCCTGCTGAGGAGGGGGAGTGACAGGGTGGTTTGGTGGGCACCTGGTGGCCAGCCAAGGTTAACCCACCACACCAGAGAAGAGTAACTTCACAGAAAGTAGGCAAACGTAGGAGGTTTGGACTCCTTGTGTTAGAGATATCAAGTAATTCATCTTTCACGGTCAGTCACAGTCAAGTATAAATACCTTACTACAAAGTATTAAACTTACATTTTACATGTCCAAATCAGGTAGACCATTACTTGACTTCCCATGACTGTCATGCAAAAGATGGAAGGGCAAACATTATTTGAATTTGCAGTTTAAAGTAGTCGATGTTCAACATACCTTTAAGCAAGCATGTTAAGAAAAAGATGTTCAGCTATAATAATTTAGAAGTATTCCAATTTTATGGCTTGTCTTATTGTGATAAGTCAGTGGGATTCCTGACAGAAATAATATTCAGGGTTAATACAGCATGAGGAAGAAAAGGCTACTTGATCCAAACTACTAGACATCTCCAGGCAGTTTTCAAAGAATTTCCTAGTCACACTGTTAAGTACATTTGGCCTTGCTAAATTGTCTCCTAGTTTCAATCATTTAGTGCATTTTTCTTTTTATAACTTGACAAAGTTAATGTCTTTCCTACGTTCCTTAAAACACACATCATCTAAGTACCATTGATTCAGTTAAATTCCATTAAATCACAAAAAATGAGCCTGAAATTAGTGATCTGCAAAATTCTGGTTCATGTCTGATATTGTACATTGTGAAACCACCTACAAAATTTGAATTCTGATTTTCAATTTGCAAATTTCCTCTGAAAATTAAGAATTCTGAGATTTTACTCCAGTTGTTATACTTGTGAATGAAATGCTCCTCATGTGGATTTTTATTCAGGAAGGGGCTTAAAATTAAGCACATGAAGCTAGCATAGCAGTTCTGGATGCAGGGTAGAAAGGAGAAGAAGAGGAGACAAAGCGAGTGCCTTAGGCAGATAATAGTAAAAATATTACCATGTAGGAATCACGTCATAGAGAAAGGTCATGACTGATGTGGTGATCTTATGTTAAAGTAGTTTATTTTTGCAATAAAACTTGAGTCTTTAAGAAAAGGAGAATGGACAGCAGATGAACAATTTTCTCTGGATGTTTTGTCCACTGGGAAAAGAAATCTTGCCTATTTGCAGGCTTGTGGTTTGTTTTAAAGATTAGGTGCTTTGGGATTCTTCTCATGTAAACATAACATCTACTTATTGGAATGAAAATAGCAAGTTATTTGCTGTGGTATTTGGAAATTTTGGTGATGAGTGACACATACTAAAAGAGGTAATACCTGACTCAAGAAAAGTATGAGGAAATAATTACAGTAATCAGATTCATGGAAGAAAAAAGGTGATCAGGAAAACATCTAATGACTGACAAAGACAGATGAGGCATATTCAGAATGCTAAAAAAGTTGCAGCAACCTTTGGGAGTTACCAATATATGTAACATTT
Organism: Phoebastria nigripes; assembly: GCA_035582835.1. Classification (NCBI taxonomy): domain Eukaryota; kingdom Metazoa; phylum Chordata; class Aves; order Procellariiformes; family Diomedeidae; genus Phoebastria; species Phoebastria nigripes. Next base: position 127,298 of record JAYKAV010000555.1, read on the forward strand.
CACTGGAACTAAACAGTTTGCAGGGATACAAAGACCCTTACCTGCAGTACAATGGAAGAAATAAAGAAATATTCAGGGGCCACAGTATTCCAACCCTTCCCCCTGCCCCCGAAGGTAGGATATAATTAAGGTGAAGAGGTACAAAATGAACAGAGAGACTCAAGTTTAACAAAGCTTGTGTCTCTGTGTATGAGTGTGCATGTGCGTGTGAAAAGGGAGCAAAGGCACAGGAGAGCATGGACAGAATGTACATGGACTTTAAAAAGCGCTGATACAGTGCTGCACGAAAGGCTTGTGTGCCAGGCCAGTAAGTATTGTATCAAGGATGAACTGTTATACACCTAGGATAACTTAATGGAGACATATTTCATTCATAGTTCTGAATAAAAACTTTATTGGATTGCAAGTGCAGAGAAATACAAGGTGACTGGTGAAATGTCAAAAGAATTACTATTACGGTCATCATTTACCTTTCAGAAGAAAGGCAAGAAAAGCTGCATCATTCAGCCAGAAAAGCTTTGTACTTCAGAATAGCTAAACAAGCATGGTTGGCAACTGAAATACAGGTTTGGCTGGTTAGATTCAAATCTTAACTCATATTTAGATTTGAAGTGCTCAGTTCTGGGTTTCAGGCTTGTCCCCAGTGGGATCACAACTAACAAAAAGAAAGGAATACAGTCTTGGTGTTATTCTTACAAAGGATTAGTAAATTCCAGGATTTGAGTATAATTTAAGCTTCTTAACTATGCACATGTCTTCAGTAAATTATGAAAACCAAACTAAATTTCCATCACCATTATAAGCTATTAACTATAGATTGTCATTCTTCTCACACAACAATGGGTATGAGTGAAGTCATCTCTGGAACAGTTTTGTCATAGATTATTCAAAAAAGTAACGTATGGAGAGGGAGAAGTGGGACGGAAAGAGATAGGTATATTACCAGCTAGCAAAGTGATAACAGAGATATATGAATTTTAGATGTTCAAGAATAATGAATATAACAAATAAGTCTGCATGGGGAGAGAAAGGGAGAGAACTGTTCTGAACAACACACATTTCTACAGGAAGATGGACTGTAGCATTTCTAAGCATAGGAATTAGTTTCAAATGAAAGCAACAGTTGTTAGTTTGGTTTATGTTTTGGTTTTTTTTTAAATGTAAATCAAACATTAAAGAAATGTAATCAAGATTTATAGGAATATATAGCTGTAGGAGAGAAAAAAAAAAAGCCTGAAGCTCATAAATCTCCTGTTGGTGGAAAATTTAGACAAGAAATTGACAGATAGGAATAAAAAGCCCATTAATATCTACATGTAGCTCAAAAGTTGTTATAAGACAAAGCCAAACATGTCTACTGCTACAACTGACTTCCTGCAATTGATTCCCTTATATTTTGGCTTCAGCTCATAGCGCTCAGCACCCTGGTGATTCTGTGTTTATGAAATCAGGTACAGCATCTTTATTAAAAGATTTTGACATTCATACACAATCATAAAACAACACATACAAATGTGCTATTTAATGCAGAAACAGAATAATAATGGGTTTGGATTTGCAGTACGCTACTTGGAGAACACCTTGCTTCTCAGCCAAAATTTTCCCAATCCTTCTTTCAAGAAGCTTTCAAGAGGTTCTGAGCATTCAGGACAAACAGTAGGTCCAGTCAAGAGACAGAAGAGCTCAGCACCTATCAGGATGTGGCCTGGTTTGTGTTTCAAAATTAAAGGGTGGGTAAGGCTCTTTTTTTTTTTTTTTAATCTTTCTTTTTTTTTTCTATAGCAATAGGGAGTAACGGTGTAGCACTTTTGAAAGTGTCTGTAAGAAATATGAATAAATCTGTTCTGCCTCTGTGAATACTTTCTGTACATGTGTCATATACTGATAACATTACTCAAGTCATTATCATTATCCCTGAGCAAGTGTTTTCAAACATTTGATATCTTTTTATAAGGAAAGCATAGTGCATTCTGTATAAAAGAGCTGGCAAGATTCAGGTGTTATGGTTACCCAGGAAGAGAACTAGGGGAACAGAAGTATTGGGGATTAAAAATCAAGATAAACAAACAGAAGACATTCCACGCATAAAAGAAGACCCCTCCTGCATAGCATCATTGGTTAATAAACATCATAATGTTCTCTAGAGATATTTACCTATTCAAATATGGGATCATTGAGGGTAGAGCATTTTAATCTATGAATTTTGTAAACTGAATGCATCTGAATTTATCAAAGTGCTAATTAGGTGTATACACCTTGGTTAATATTAAAAAAACATAATAGGGGACCCAGATCTTTATCACATAAGAGGAAGTATTCAAATCCGTTTTCTCTGAGGCAAGGTTGTTTTCCCTTTTGGATGTGTCTTTCTTGGCCAACATATTTATCTCCTCTCTCTGCCTCCTTGAAAATATTCTGAAAATATTCAAATAATCAGAGAAAGATTCCATCACCAGTTTATGACAAATGTCCTACTACTATGTAGGTGGTAAATTGGAATTCAGTTTCAAATACATACAGTGTTTTGATCTTTTAGAATATATTATAATTTACTGTGCCCATAGGAGAAGTTTATAATGATTTTTTTTTTTTCCTGGCAAATAAAGAATATTAAACTGATTCAAAAAGAGAATAATGTATACATTGTTATATAATGTATGTACGGAGTAATTGGATATGTCATTGAAGTTAATGAAATGCAGAAAACCAAAACTTCTCAGGCTTACCTCTGACTTTGGATAAACTATGTATTTGGCTGCAGTTTTTGTGACTTCATAATTTTTAATTGAAGTGTTTAAAATAGTAACGTTAAAACCACCATTATATAAATGAAAAGTTTTTTCTTTTTTTTCCCTCAGCCTTTTAATTTAAAATAGTTCATACGTGGAAAAATGAAGAAAAAAAAAAAAAAGCCCAACCAAAAAACTGTTCTTTCCCAGTAGCTTTCCAGCTCTCCTGTATACCTGAGCTGAGCTCTGTTAAATTACCTGACCAACACTGTACGGCCAGTTGTAAATAGCCTTGAACAGACCAGACCTGTGAAGTCTGCCTAGAACAACATAATCTGATGGGTTTGACCCTAGAACGCTGAGACGTAAATTCTCATCTTCTTCCATGACATTGCTGCATATAGGTTACTTGGGCTGCTTGAACCACTCAGACTTAAAACTAAAAATAATAATAAAAAAAATCATCTGCAGCAACTCTGTTTATAAGGTAGAATAGCAATCACCTGTCTCACAGGGGTACTATCTCTATTCAGAAGTGAATTGTAGTTATCCATTGGATGTAACTGTAAAACATAGTTCACAGAGTGGAACGTATCAATAAATTAACAAAATACCCAATTTACTGAATATATGGATAGCACCATTTTTAACTTGTTTTCTTCACAAAAGGACTGTAACTGTTTATCTTTAATTATTTCATTTTCACTTTTGGCATAATTTAAGTTTAACACTCCAGCTGCAAAAATGGTTAATGAACCTGCAACTAATTCATGTAATGGTACAAAATACTAATGTATAAAATAGTGTGAAAGCACCACACTGCTTTTACCATATTCCACAGATGTCACGCTTTCCTGGGAAACATTTTACAGTATATTAACCGCCTGATCATTGAGAACTAATTATGGATTAATTTGTCTTCCTTTGCCTTTTCCTAAGTCAACTAAAACAGTAGATGTGCTGTTACAGAACTGTGATTTGGAATGATATAAAGGAGTGTAGCAGACTTCTGATTGCTCTTTTTCTTCAAAACTATAAGCTGAAATAGTTGTAATTTAATTGGGAGAAAAGAATAATTTAGCATATCTTACCTGTTTATAATCAGGACCACAGTGAACGACATTTTACTATCATTAACAAAAAATAGTGATTTTTTTTGGTCACAATAAGTAATTCTGCCACTTCCATAATTAAATAATTGATTTTTCAGTCTCTGGGAAGGAAAATACAGTATTGTTTCTATTTCTTCAGTTCTTTGCAAGGTCTGAACTTGAAGGTGAATCAGACAAGGTTTTCTTCTGGCACTGTTGTTACGTAAATAGCACTGAGGTGCATACATTCAATTTGCTTTAGCTTTAAAACTTTGCTTGAGTAGGGAAATTATTGAAGGATCGTTTTCTCCTTTTGTTGTGTATAATAGCCAGTTTGAAAACCAGCCTGTCCCATGTCAGCTTTATCATGGCAAGAAAAATCCATTCCTTCAGTCTTGGTCTCAGCCTGAAAACTTGCTATGAGTTTCTAGTTTCAACAAATGCTGTGCCGTGCCTCCAGCTCCATAAGGATCCCACCTTCTTTCCATTGCCTCTGAAAATTTGCTGTGGATCTGCTCCCTGTTGCAAGCAGTACTCTGTTTCCCTCATAAGTCTCCCAGTTCAGATAAGCAGCAGGAGGGGTAGAACAGCAGTACACACATGGATTTACTTTAGCTCCTGTAGCACTGTAGTACTGTCCATACCTCCAATACAGGCCATCTGCTTATTGCACCTCCCAAGCAGGTTTCTCCAAAGGAAGGATGCACAGACATGCGAAGTTGCTGTCAGGGTGGAAAGCTCTCCTCTTTGGTGCTGGAGCAGAGTAAAAGGAGCAAACCAACAGCCAGCCTTCGGCTGTGCTACTATTTACATCTTTTCCAGTGGAATGAAACATACAGTAGACGTACAATGAACTGTAAGCAAGCAGCTTGTTAGACCAATTGCCGTACCATCTGATCGAGATTACATGCCCAGTTCAATTCACTGTGGATTGCTGTTTATAACGCTGATTGATGTATCACCTCTGAATTAAACCTCCCCACTGACATCTGTTAAATTACCTGACCAACACTGTACGGCCAGTTGTAAATAACCTTGAACAGACCAGACCTGTGAAGTCTGCCTAGAACAACATAATCTGATGGGTTTGACCCTGGAACGCTGAGATATAAATTCTCATCTTCTTCCATGGCATTGCTTGCGTATAGGTTACTTGGGCTGCTTGAACCACTCAGACTTAAAACAAAAAATAATAAAAAAAACCCAATAATAAAAATAAAACAAGACCTAACACTTAAAGTGCCCGTGCCACTGCACAGCTATGGCTAAGCCTTTCTAAGGGTGAGCGGGTCCAGAGGCTGCCAGCACTGCCCATTTACTAGGCTCCGCTGTGAGCTGACCATGTTTTCCTGATGAACAGCTTGGAGAACATGTGGAACTTAATTTCTTATATTCCTACTGGTGTGGGTATCTTAAATTGTGAGAAGGTACTTCAAAAAGTAGGGGTTCAGTGGGAATTGGGGATGCATTTGTGTGCTCTGTTCTCTGTGTATGATGTTAAATAATAAGTTTAAAGTCTTACTGGTGTTGTGGTTTAACCCCAGCTGGCAACTAAGCACCACACAGCTACTCGCTCACTCCCATGCAGTGGGATGAGGGAGAGAATCGGAGGAGTGAAAGTGAGACAACTTGTGGGTTGAGATAAAGACAGTTTAATAGGTAAAGCGAAAGCTGCGTGTGCAAGCAAAGCAAAACAAGGAATTCCTTCACCACTTCCCATCGGCAGGCAGGTGTTCAGCCATCKCCAGGAAAGCAGGGCTYCATCAYGCRTAACGGTGACTTGGGAAGACCAACGCCATCACTCCGAACGTCCCCCCCTTCCTCCTTCTTCCCCCAGCTTTATATTGCTGAGCATGATGTCATATGGTATGGAACATCCCTTTGGTCAATTGGGATCAGTTGTCCCGGCTGTGTCCCCTCCCAGCTTCTTGTGCACCCCTAGCCTACTCGCTGGTGGGGTGGTGTGAGGAGTATAAAAGGCCTTGACTCTGTGTAAGCACTGCTCAGCAGTAACTCAAACATCCCTGTATTATCAACACTGTTTTCAGCACAAATCCAAAACATAGCCCCATACTAGCTACTATGAAGAAAATTAACTCTATCCCAGCCAAAACCAGCACAACTGGGTTCCTGCTCTTCTCTCCTTCCTGAACCTCGGAAACAAAGACAGCTTTTCAGACAGGTGGAAGTCACCAGGAAAGAAGGTAAAGGTTTAGAAAGTGCAATGACTCAGGCCTTTCAGAGGCAGAGGAAGGAATGAAATGCAGTGCCTCATCTTTGTGAATATTTGTTGGGTGAAAAAAACCTGACAGATAATAACAAGCCCTCTCCTTGCTTGCCTTTAGTGCTGTTGTTGGGGTCATGTGTTACCTGTTCACAATAACTTAATTCTCTGGCATGTGTGTAAGCTCCCCCTCTCATAACCATTTTGTATTGAACCACAGGAATGGCTCTAGTAACGAATGAAGGCTGCACTGTTCCTATTGCTGTCTACCGATCCTTGCCAGAACTCATCCTTCCGCGATGTGTGCTGAACTGCGGCAGTTTAAGATAAATCTCTATTATTCTAAATCACTCAAATAAAAAAAGAGTGACACAGTACAGCACGAAAATGCAAAAGAAGAAATTGTTTTAAACAAGCCTTATCTGTAAGAATTAAGCTTGCAAATCCATCTAGGTGTGTGCAAACACCTATGCAAGTTATGAAAGAGTGCGAGAAGGCTTATGGGAAGCCTTATGGCTGGTCTTAGCCCCTTTTGTGGTTGATGATGGGCATGGCAGATTGTAATAACCTTCAGGCTTAGTTACAAGAAAAAGCATTTTTTTGTGTAATGAAAGCATGGAAGTAACGACAAAGATAAGGAGACAATGTGCTTCCCTTCAGGGGAAAAAACTGGCTAAAAAGTCATCAGTAAATAATGAGCTGATGACTGAGAAAGACCATGAGTGGTGACTGACCTGGGAAAAAAGGCATTACATTTAAATCCTCTGCCTTCCTCCTTCTTCCTCCTCCCATCCAGCTCCCGCCCCCACAACTGAGAATAAGGAACTGGAGGAAAAGGGAAAGATGGTCTAAAAGTGATTTTGGAGCTCACTGAATTAGCTTCAGTTACACCTCTGACTCTTGAAATGCTGTGAGGCTCTGGAAAAGCGAAAACAGTATGGAGAGAACAGACATCATCTTCAAAAGGACAAGATTTGTAAAGCCTAAATGGAGGCCAAACTATGTTTATGAAAATATGATAATAGCTCTTAAGCTGTAAGGAAAGAAAACTAATTGCATTCATTCATTTACTTTTCAATAAACTTATCCTTAAAACACTACCAGTCTATATGCGGATGACTTCTTACACAGAAAACAGATTTTATATACATATGAAATGTATTTTGTATATATGTGATTTCAACTACTTCTGTCTCCATCAATCACTGCAGGTTGATGGTTTCAGATTCCAGGTTTCGTATTTTGAGCTATAACATGAAATATGCTAAAGAAATGCTTAGAGCACACGTGCCTCTACAGGTACCATATAAAAATTTGTTTTGCTTCCATGAACTGAGTAAAATCATAATACTTCGTATTGCTTTGATCTCTCTGTTGCTGCTTATTCTCATATTAAAGGAGAGGAAACTCTCTATAGTTTTATTGTGTATTAAAAGACTAAGTTTAGAAACAGGGGACAATGGAAAACATTAATGAATTATTGACATTGCTCGCATGTCACCTCTGAATATGGCTGCTTAGTTAGTGTGACTTTTATCTCCAGTTTATGCTATAGAGTCATATCTGAGAGCCTGGATACAAGCAGTTATAAAATTACTTATATTTAGACTATCCTGATAATGAAAATCACCTTTAGTAAGGCTATGCAACACTCGAATTTAAAAAAAAAAGTTAAAAACTGCATATGTTTTTAAATGTTCTAGTAGCTCCATGCTTTGGAAGAGCAATCTGAAATTTGGTAGTTCCCTCATATATAACACGTCCTATGTGAAAGTGCATATTATGTTTAATCAGTCTGCATATGCTACAGACTTCTATAATTCAAAGTCTCTGAAAAATCTACTGGTGCTTCATGTTTGTAGAGTGTTTTTATGCTGACCTCACGTGGCTTATGACTGCAGGAGCTGAACAGCTCTTCCTTGCAGTTGTTCCGTCCAGGAGGAGGTCCTGCATTGCTTGAAGATCTAGGCAAGGCTATTTGTGGTCACACAGAAGAAAAAAAAAAAAAAAATTGTATAGTGGCAGAAGAAAGGGAGGAAATACGAATACTATGGTAGATGGAGACAGAAATGAGATCAGTAGCAAGTGCTTCTGGGAATATGGACAGAAGTACAGAAGACTAAGAAGTACAGATGACACAGACTAAGGAGGAGCTTATGGATGTCAGAAAAGGTTAGGGGAGAAGGAAACTGAAGAAGAGCTTTCTATAAATAATAAAGCACTGATACTTGCACTCCACTGGAAACGTGGAGTTGTGAATAGCTCCATTAAAGAGCTGTCATATGTACTGGCAAAACTCATGTTGCCACTCCAGCAGATCTCCATGAAAGAAGGTAGCAACTTTGTACTGCTACCTTTTACTGCCTTTTTGACATAAAGTCCACTGACCTGATTATTCAAGGTTAGGATGTTTCTATCTTAACAAAGCCATTGCTTCATTTTGCCTAAAACAGAGAAGAAAGAATATAAATTTTATGTCCCAAAAGTCTTTTTAAATGACATTAAGATTTCATTTTAGCATGAATAACTAAAATCTTACACTATTCTAGAATATAGCCAACTGTGCAATCTTCATTTGTATCTAGTATCTATATCCATCATTAAAAAAAAATTCCATTACATGTTTCCAAACAATTTTTGGGTAAGATCTACAGTTTGTTTTACAAGTTCCATTTACATGGTTTTGGACAGCCTAGCTGTTGAAGTAAGAAGGCCACAATTTGTATACTGCCTCCAATCTGCCTTACTGCTTGAGAGCTTTGGAGGGAGTACTTGCAGGGGTGCTCTGGTGGGAGCTTGAGGTCTACTGTAGGGAGGCCAGGTAGCTGCAAGCAGTGATGCTGAAGCAGCAAGGTCAGATAAAAATGAAATAAAGTCTAGAAGTATGTTCTCTTGTCTTCTTTTGTTTTCAATATTCGTTTCAGAGCTTGTATTGATGAATTATAAGTAAGTCATCTTTGATAGATGTTGATAAAGCCATCTGTGAATGACCTGATAACCTCTAGGGTATTCCAGTCCTTAGGATACAGAAAACATAATTAGGCTTTACTGAATTTCTCAGACAGCCATAGCTCAGCTCAGCTCAGCTCAGACAAATTTAGGGAATACTAAGTTTGAAGTGCATTCCACCCCATCACACACACTCGCCTACAAGATGAAGGGACATAGCGACACTGTGGGCCTTTCTGTTTCTCAGCTGCTCCAAGCTGGAACAGGAGGTGCCATGGAGGTAACAAGGCATGTATCACAAGGAGATATGAGAGTGGGAGAGGTCTGGGAGAATGATGGATCATGCAGACATGAAATGATAAATAGAACGTGAATTTAAAACTTTTGTAGTTGTCTGGAGATAGAATTTCTCCAGGATTTGTAAGAATTCACTTAAGAAATATTTTTTATTTGCCTTTTGTGCATATCAGGGAGAACTGGAGTAAGTACTTTTGTCCTTTGAGATGTTCCTGGTCACAGGAAGAACAGTTGTCATTAATAGACAAATATTTGTTTTGCTTGCCTTTGTAGAAATGCTTCCTGAAAAATATTTAACCTCTGAGGAGAGAATGCAAATTGTTACATCATGAGTCTTAAAAAAACCACAGGCAAACTTTATTTCTCAACAGACAAGGGAAAATAAGAGTTTGTGGAAAAGATGAGAGTTCTACCCCAATGCATACTAGCTTTTAGTTCTAATTCTTCTGTCTGACTGTATCAATTCTTATTTTTCACCTTTCTGTATACTCACCTTGTATTGCTGTTTCAAGGTGAGGAATTTACTTTCTGTTGAATGCTATATAGCTTTTCCCAATGAAGGCACTAATTATTCCATGCTAGAGGGACACCATATCTTTAGTTTAATTTGCATTGAAATCTTTTGCTTTGTTATCAACACTAATCTGAAAGCTGAGTAAAATCAATGTACACAGAAAATTAAATGATTTACTCGGTGCTCGTTCAACGTTATCAGTCTCATAAAGATTCATAACGTACAAAGCAGATATATGTCTATTTCCCTCTCCTAATTGCTTTCAAAAACTTTATTCCCGTCTCCTTGACACTATCATTTTGTGCCTACTGAATACAGAAAGAACATATTTCGTGCTGGTTTTTATCCTCTGCTATGTCATGGAAATAGGTGGAATTCTGGAGATCATATACCAGTACTAAATTTGTCCCAATAACTTTTGTGACAGTAAAGTGTTAGAGAATATTTTTAACATGTTTTAAAAAATATCTCTGTGATACAGTTTCTGATAACATGATAATTTCGTGTAAAACTTTTGGCTTTAGCACATCTTCAATGTTGCAAAATAAAAACCTATAGTATACTTCTGCATGCAAGAGACGTGTTCCCAGTTCTATTCTAGAAATGCATACACTTCAAAGAATATACATACTGGGACTGATTTACCAATGCTTATTCACTTATATAATCTTTACTTGCACATGCAATCCCGTTGAAGTTAAAACTCCCAGATACAATGCAATTACTCAGATGCTTTAAGGTTGCATGGATCTTGACAATTGTATTCTGCCCCCCAGCTAAAGGCTTGCTTCAGTTTTGTCTGATAAAACCTTCCAGCTGAATGCTTTCCTGCTGTGAATATATATTTTGAAAGCTGACAAGTATATGGCTTAAGAAGTAGAGAGCCTATTGCAAACTGACAAACATTTTTTCTGAAAAAGCAAATCTAGCTTGTTTATAATATTATAACTCTCCTTTCAACATTTTAGAATGTTGCAGTTTACCTCACTTTACAGCATTTGTTCTCAAGAAAGACATGGCTGATTATAGATTTCTTGCTGATGGTAGGAGAAAAAAGAAAGAAAATGTGAACATTGTCAATACTAGCCTTAACAATGACCTTCGTTGTTGGGGCAAGAACTGAAGTCATAATTGGCACTTAGCCCCAGACTGTTCTGCAACAGTGCTCTGTCCCAGCATAGACTTTACCAAAGAGTTCTGCTCTCTGTTGGAGACAACTATTTGCAAAACACCAGTGTCAAAGCTGAATTTTCTGGTCTCTCAAGGACAATATGTAGGCTGGCTGCATTCTAGGTTATATTGTGTCATGACTTCTGGGTACCTACTGTATGTATGCATATGGGTGTATACACATAATATATCTTCCTTATGATACTAAAAGGATTAAACTTTAAAAGTGAATGGTGCACAATCTATTGCATTAAACTGGCTTGGCTTTTCTAGGATAGCTGTCATAAATTGATTTTACATGTCAATAGTGGCTATTAGCTAATTTTATAATCTGGCTTTTTGATCTGCTTCACATGCAGCCTTACTTTTAGACAAAGCTGCCAACTGAAGACGAAATGGGGTTTCCTTTTTTTTTTTCTCCTTTCAATTACTTAACTACATCATACCCATATCCTCATCTTCTGCTGAATGTAATTAAATGATTCTTAGAAAATTATTAAGTCAAGAAGTCTTTGGAACACAGTTATGCTTGTGAGTGAGTGAGCGTATGTGTGTGTGAGACAGAGAGGGAGTGATGCTGGGAGTGGGGGTGTCGTCTTTGTTATTTGAGCAAACTAAGTTAATGAGCGTTTTCCTGCAAATATCCAACTCTACAAGCCAAACCTATGAAGCATTTCCCCCTCAGAGTATTATTGTAACAAGCATTGTCTTTTGGGAACTCTAATTCTCCATGCTGAATTTCTCTCCACAGTACAGTGGGATTTTTGGCAGGAGCTAGCAAGGAGCATATGGGATCTCAGTATTAGACAGAGATGTACTGCTGATGGAGGAGGGTGTTGTGCCCTTACCTTGCAAGGATATCTTATGATGTATGGGAGTTATCTTGAGGTATCTAAACACCATTCCGATTTGGTCAATTCCAAAGGAATGATATAGAAGTACATCAGACAAAACGTTATGGAAACAGATTTAATTAAGTGTTTTACTATCTATTGATATTCTGTAAAGTCAGCTTATTGAGCGTGTGTTGTCTTTGCATGGCTGTTTGAATCAAATGTGTATTACTTCACTGTAAAATGAGCGTGTACCTCAGCTCACATTCTAGCTCACAGAAATTTCTGCAGCTCCATGCAAGTCAGCAAAATAGTGCAAATTTATACCAGTAACACTATGACCCAAATATTTGTTAAGCTAGTACATGTCACCTCATTAGATGTACACTTTCTACTGTGGATTTTTAATATCAGCTGGCTGCAGCATGTTTTCTGCTGTTTAGCCCATGTATCTATTTAGCAGGCTATATAATTACTGCTTTATGTGTCAAGACTATCCTCAAGTGAGAATATCTTGTTCCCCTACTCCATTTCCCCCTACAAAAAAAAAAAAAAAAAAAAAAAAAAAAAAAAAGAAGTTTTCATGGTAGAGATCATTATGATCCTTGATTTGTGTTATTCAGGCAAGCACAAAACTTTTGACACAGCATCATTTTATTTTTCAGCTATCATAAACTATTCTTGCTAGTCTGTTTTAAGTGTGGCTGCTGTACTATTGAATTCTGTGAAATTACCTTTTCTTTGTCTCTGTGTGTGTGTACGCATGTGTGTAAATGCTAAACACTGAAGCTTGGTGTTACCCTTATCTCATGCTGATACACATCAAGAACAACCTTCCTAAGGTGAAATTGCCATTTTACAAATAATGGCAATGGTGAAAAAATGCACCTTCCTGCTCCATGTCACATGCAACACTATTACCCTTCTCTTCCTCTCTTTTCCTGTTCTCCTACCCACAAAACTAACTTAGTTTTCTTGGTGCGATAAAGCCCATCTGAATTAAATTGCAATGTACTGTGCTCTGTAATTCAGAAACATGAGTTTCATTGCTTTAAACACTTTTTTTTTAAATTTGACATATAAATGAAAAGCTTCTAGATGTTTATTTACTTCATGAAGAATTTATTATAATAGTCAGAAAATTGACTATAACATAGGAAAGAAATACTGTATAAGGACAGTTGAACTATATTGTTTACACAAATCAGGTCTCATCCACTTGGATTCAGTTATTGTTTGTTCAATACGAGTCCTTTATGTGTATTAAAAATCATTTGATATAGCTTTTTCTGGCTCATCTGCACTAGACAGCTTGTAAAATGTAATTTGCAGAGCTCTGTGACCAGCAGAATTGCTTAAGCAGTCTTAGCATATTTTTTTAATGAATGCCAGCCACCTAGCTTCACTTAAATAATACWCTTATCTTTTTAATGGTTGTGATATTGAGCTCTATTTGCCTTTAAAACTTCAGTAAATATCATAGGCCTGTGAGAATAATTTGAGAAAGATTATTTACCCTTACCCCATTCTTCTTTCTCTATTTTTCCTTTTTAAAGAAGGTAGGTGTGGCTACTAAATAGGAATATTAAACTGCATAGAAGTTAAGACAGTGGATAAAAGGTCATTGTTTCAAATCTGAGCATTTGTGGGGTGGACCCTATAACCTTTGAAGTGCAAGAGAAAAAAGTTTTTAGAGTGCTTAATAAAGGGTGATTTTTTTTTTTCAGATACTTAAGAACATTTTTAATCTGGTTTTGGAGATTTTCTTTTTTGTACAATTGAAGTAAACAAGTTTTCTGAAGCTAACTATTTTTTCTTCTAACGTAAAAGTCAGGAAATAAAGTACATTAATAGTCTTCAACCTTTTTCTTTTCAGTACCTGTCGTGGGCCAAAATCAGTCTCAAATTGGGGAATTTCACTTAATTTAATTTAATTTACTGCCAGTTAGCATAAACTTTTAATTTCTGATTCTGGTACTAATAAATAGATAAACAATTAAACATTTACAGAAAAATACCTCAGATTCACTCAAGACACCTCTCTTCCCTGCTTCCTGACCTCCAGTCCCCTCACTGCACTTTATGCTCCATCCCCTTGGGGAGGCGATGGGCAGCGCAGGAGATGGGGGTCTGTGTTGTGTTTCCTTTGCTTTTTGCTGCTCCCTGTTTATCACTCAACTCCTGCAGCATGGGTTCCTCCACCAACCGCAGTCCCTTCGGGGGCTCAGGTGTCTCCTTGCTGTATCTTCACTTGTGCATCCCCCTAATATCTTCTTTAGGTCTACAGCTTGACCAGGGTGATTTTCTGGTCTAAACTGTTGTGCCAAGACCTAGTGCTATGTCATACCTTACATTGCACTGGATATTGCAGTCCTTCTCACTGCTTGAAGGGGGAATGGATAGAAAAGAAAGTATTCAGAGAATGTAATTTTTCAGGTTTCTACTGAGAAAAATGAACATCAAAATATAAATCTCAGAATATCAGCCTATTCAGTGAGGAGTCAGTCAATGAAAGACAATGTTATATTATGCAGACTGGACTCCATATGTACAGGATATTAAACAACATGTAAACATGCAACATGTAGTACAGAGACGTGGCACTAGGCAAAGGGCTGAAGTAGCTTAAATACTTGATTCTGTGTTTCCTGATGTAGCTTTTCTTACCTATATACCAGATAGTAAAATACGGTTTCCAAGCCACCTGCATCTATGACAAGTATATCCCTTCTGACACGATCTTACTCTTTTGGTCGACTTCCATTTCATCACTATTTCATCATGCAGTATGATTACTTTGCACTAACACATGGGGGACATACTACCAGGGATATCAGTCTGCAAATTGAAAGGGTTGGGGAGGGCAGGAACAATTGTATTTTATATAAACAACTTCTAAGTAAGATAGCCAGAAGTCAGGAAGACAACTGCTAGTCCAGGAGCTGGGAAGCAGCTCTTCATTTGCCAAAATATAACAGAAATGTGTGCAGTTTATTCCTCTGGGTTAGGAACCAACTAAATTATTAGAGAATCTCATACTGTATTAACCTTCAAAAATACCCAACCCCCATCAAAAAGTTTCATTTTTTTAAAGGAGGGTGAGGAAGTCTGACTATTTCAACATTATTTTCATTTTCTTGTCTCCTTGGGACAATACACAGAGAGAGAAGAAAACAATTTTTTCTGGACAAATTCCCATGTCAATGAAAGAAAAGGGAATACACTCAAGCAATTCACTGTATGGCTTTCTGTAGAGGTATATATTGAGGTTGGTACCTATCCTAGAAGAACATATTATCCACAGGTCACCAAAGAGGCGTTGTTGGTGGAACATCTCAACTGCTCTACCAGACCGTTATCTGACTCTGCTCCCTCACACCTACTTCAGTATATGCAGGGTGTGTTTTTTACTATTTTTATTCTGCTGCAGGAGTTAAAGACATAATGGTCTTCTTTGGAAAAAGGAATGAACAAAACCAGATTGGTCTAGAATCTATTTATTGTTTGAAATGAACAGCTATTGTTAGTGCTGCCATAGAGATTATACCTTAAAAAGACTAGCATTTCCTCTCTGCGTTGTATTTTGTTTTTTAATAATCCTGTGGAAAGAAGCATTTGGAAAAAGTCTATGGAATATCGTGATTCTAACTGATCTCCCTTGTTCCTGTTATTAGATTTCTCCAGTCTCATCCTTCTGCTATAGCCCTTGAAAGAGTACCCAGCTGCTAGTAGAAGAGAGTTAGACATTTCCTATGTTAGAAGATTAGTCTCTGCTTTTATGCTAAGTTGTGTATCTTTTAAACATTAGAAATCTGCTGCCAAGTACAGTTCGTAGCATGAAGATAAATAATGCCATTAAACTAGAAAACCTTTTAATGATTGCTGGCTTTTTGGTGGGTTTAGCAATTTAAACTAACACTTCCTTACAAAAATCACCGGAGTTACTCCAAGTTCTAAGCCCAGCAATCATTTCAAGACAATGTGGTAGCATTCTTTTATAAAGTGGGTCACTGGTGATTTTCTGAAAGCTTACCCCGGTAATTTTTGTATTCTTTTTATTGCTATGTACAAGAAGAAATACAGAATGTGATTTGGGTTGTTAAAATGGCATAAAATTATTTCAATTTAGCAGGGACTATCTAGGAATAAGGCATGCTATGGAGGTCATTCTTAATTCCCATGAGGACAGTTGCTGTGAGTTGACAAATATATACTTTGCCAGCCCACCATTGTGCCCTTTGTAATGGGTAAGGAGCAGATTAAAAGGACACGGCTTCTCTGTTGCATCAAGCCAGTTCTGACTACAGAGTTTTTCTGTTCATTCCAGTTTCTACTATTGACTATGTCTTTTATCGCTGAGTATCAACAAAGTAGAGA
Organism: Phoebastria nigripes; assembly: GCA_035582835.1. Classification (NCBI taxonomy): domain Eukaryota; kingdom Metazoa; phylum Chordata; class Aves; order Procellariiformes; family Diomedeidae; genus Phoebastria; species Phoebastria nigripes. The sequence continues at coordinate 143,482 of JAYKAV010000555.1, forward strand.
GACTAGCACTTCGCTCATGTACTTTCCTTTTTACACCTATATAGTAAATATTTTCTATCTAAAATGGCCAAAATATATGTACTTCGTAATTGGAGAGATGTTTAATAAATCTTAAAGCACAGGAAAACTTTTTGAGGACATAGAGAAACATTAAGGGAAACACTCAATGCTAAAATTAATAACTGATGGGTGCACATCAGTACAATTTAACCAGAAATTAAAACTAAATCCTTCTGTGATCCTAAACACAAAAATGAGTTCACCATTTATTCATTTTCATTTGAACAAGCAGGAACAGGGAATAAAAAGTTTAAAAAGAAACTTGCTTTTTTATTATTATTATTCTAAATGTAGAACATCTTTCCTAAAGTCAGGTCAGAATTTGGCAATTTAACATGAATCTAAAAATCCTCTTCCCTTTGCAGAAGAGAACGTGTACTCAGAACTGTGCTAGGTATAAGTTCAGAGTGCATTCTTGCAGATGCCATAGCACAGCCTGCAGGGAATGATGCACTGTAATGGAGATTCCCTGCGAGGCTCAGCACGTCCCTCCCCTTAGGTCCGTAGTAGATCTGACAGATGACATCCTTTTGTTATTTAATTTCTTTTCCTTCCACAGACACTTACTGCATTTCTAAAATCTCAGCAAGAATGGGTAATTGAATTCTTTGGTTTGTAATCATTAATTTATCAAAACACTTTTACAATCTTAAAACACATTAGCGTTTAATTAAAACTTCAGAGAATTTATTCTCTCTTGTCCACTCTGCTGTATCACTCAGAATTTATAGGCTGGTATTAAACACCAAAATCATGTTTACTCCAGCACTTCCTAAAAATACAGATGAAACTGTAAACAAATCACTCTTTCATAAATAATTGATTTGGTTGAAAGGTCAGGGATTGTTCCAAACAGCATTATAGCAGAATTATTCAGGATTTTCCAAGTTCACCCTCATAGAAGTCATATGCCCAAACACTGAATCATCTGACAGCTTGTAAAGGTTTTATTTCTCTGATCTTTTCTAATTTAGACTCCTAAATGACGCATTGTTCTTTGCTTAAGACTAAGTGATGCTTTTGGCAAATGTATTTTTCTATGAAAATGGGGTCTCTAAGTGGGTTCTCAGAGAAGTCTGTACCTCATTGACTTTTTGCCTAAAGTATAAAAATCTAAAGGCACAAGACAGAGCATGGGAAGAGTAAAAATATTCTGGCATGGTGTACATCCTCTGTGAAGGTTAATTATTAAATCTCATGAACTCCTTTCAGTCCCTCACAAGGGTTGTCATTCGGAATATATTCAAATAAGCTTTGCTTTTATTTTCCAACCTTTGAATAAGCATGAAGCTGGCAAACATTGTTGTTTGGGAATTTTGTTAATTTTTTTTTTTCCTTCTTTTTCTTTTTAATTTACCATTTTTGTTTTAGCTATCAGAGAGTATTTCCATCCTCTTTTCAAGTCTGCCCTTTGTGTTCTGGACAGAGGCTACTGTTTATGATAAAGAGGGTGTGCAACTCTTATAGAAATGAAAATTTGATTTTTTTTAACATTAAATAATAAACACTATGGATATAGTTATATTACTTGGGAGCATTACTCAGCCACAGAGCTATGAGCTAGTGGCTTGAGGGTACATCTTTGGATATATATGAACCATAATGAGTGAAGGAAATGTCTAGATTTTCAGAAAAACCTTAATGTGTACCATTGATATTTTAAAAGCTTTCTTTCCTTATCAGATTCCTGATTTAAATGAAGGGTAATAAACCTGGAAGACAGATGTATTTGAGAACATATCAATTCCAAAAGGTGATCATGACAAGAAAATAAATTGTGAAGAAGTCCTTGAGATTTTATGTCTATGCTGTCACCCAAAGTGGGTGAATATTTTCTGGTGGAGTTTATACAGATGATTGTCTTCAGAGACTTTCGTGAGCATGCAGATTATAGGAATAAAACAGGCGTCCTCATCTTCTTGGAAACAATTTGCCTTTAAAAAAGGGTAAGGGAAAGCAAGAAGAGAGATCTGTTAATCCTAAACCTGGTCTACTGTATTCTAAGAAGTGACGTGGTTAAGCTGAGATATAATCTTCTGAGTAAGAACCTCAGATTTTTTTGGGGGGTGGTTGTGAGAGGGTGATACTTTTAAGTAATCTATCTCCTTGTCTTGCCTGTTTTGGTAATCAAACTGTGCTGAGAGTAGGATTACAAACTGAAGCCCTTTTGTTTCAGACAATATTACACAAGCATCATCTGTTGTTAGGGAGATAGTCATCCAGGGAACAGTCATCAAAAGATAGCATGATGTCTTTACCAAATTCAAGCCCGTAAAAACTGTTCTGTTGAAAGCAGGGTGGTCCCTTCCCATTTTATTTTAAGCTACACTAGCAGCTGCTGTAATACATAAAACAGCTAAATGATTTCATAACAGTATTAATGAATTTAAATGAGAGCTGCAGTCTGCTCTTCTCCAGTCCAAACTTTCAACTAACTGGGATGAACAGAGACTACAATTTGAGGCAAGTCATCCCTTTTATCTATAAAACTCCCATTGACAATTAGGCATATTCACAAAGAAAGGAGAATTAGCCTTGTTGAGAACATTGTAAACCAAATAATTTTAAACCAACAACAGTCGGAGGAAGGACTTTCTTGGCTGTAATACTGATTTTTTCACAGGGGGGAGACAAAATTATTAGTAAATTGGTGTGAAAGATAAACCAGAGAAGATAATACACGGACGTGATTTTTAACTCTTGTTGGCAAAAATCAGAACTAACCTTTACTGATGACAGACTTACAGTGGCAGAAAACTCTCAGGATAAACCATTCAGCCCAAATCTTAGCTAATCTTTAATTGGCATATTTAACTGAATGTCCTTAGCATACAAGCTGCATATGCTCAGTATACTTAACATATGCAAAGCTTCCATTTAATGTTCGGAGTTTAGAGGAAGAGATGCACGAAACATTCCAGCTAAGGTAAACCTAACACAACAAAAAGCTTGTATATTTTAATTCTAATACGTATATTTAATACTTCAGTAGTAATTATTCCAGTAAAGGAATTATTCCATTAAATTATTCCAGTAAAGTTTTTGCGGTTTATTGGCATTGTAAGAGAGTGTGCAATACTCTTGGAATGCTTCTTACAACAGTAACAACTTTAGATACATGTCACAATTTTTTCCCCCGTCTAAATACATGTTTATAGTGTTAAGCAATTAATTGTTAAATGTCTTACTCAAATTGTATATCTTATTGAAAAGTAAAAATTCAATAAAGAAATCTGACTTTGAGAAGCATTCTGATTTGATCTGATTCATACCACTATAAAATTTCTTTAAGCCACATCTATTGAAAAATACTTTGTCTCATCTACTTACAAAATGGAAATACTGCAGACTAGTCATACTAAGATTATTTAGTTTGTTTAATAACGGTCTAATTAAGCATGCCCTTAAATTCATGCTAAAGGGCTTTGCTCAGTCGGTCCAAATGCAGTCTTTGTTTCAGAAACTGCACTTCACAAACACTTACTGGGTGTTTGGGGAGAGCTCTTTTTTATGTAGGTGGTCTGGGCCTCTCAGCAAGCTGAAAATGTAGTGCTGTTCCAGGGTGACTGTTTTGTCTGAAGCTAACTTCATGTTTGTGAACTATATAGACAGTTCATTGCTGCCTGATATCACAGGATATTCATCCAGAATTAACAAATGCATTGCACACTAACCTAACCTGCTTTGCTGATGCAAAGCTATASTAGGACATTGCAGTAGGTTAGGTTAGTCAGCAAGATGAAAGGATGGCATCGTGAACTTTGTAGGAGAGTTAAGCCAGGGGTTCAGTGACGGTCTAAGCAGACCTAAGTGCTGACGGTTGTAGCTATGCTACCTACTTCCATCTCCTCTTTCCCTCCCACATCATCTGACCCTTCCTTGAAGATTTCGTTGTTCACAGCAACAGTGAATATCATGCTCACAAAGCTCAGTGAAATGTATGCTAAATGCTGGCACAAAGGAGGGTAGGGGCAAAAATGGAAGTAGAACGGCTAAGTAGATATTTTTCCACTGTAGAATGAAATGAGGAAAAAATTAAGAGGTAAAATCAACAGAAGCTTTGGGTCACTTCAAGAACATGCTTGAAAGACAAATGTCTAATAAAGTAAGCATAGGGATGTACCGTATAATCTTGATGTTGGATCTGACTTGTTTTACTCTAACAAATCAATCTTTTAATTTACCCGTGACAATTTAAGTGAAATTTCTTTTGGTGGTCACCTGTCAAACTGCTGTAGAGTTTCATCATATTAAGTCTCTGTGCTTCAAACTTCATGAGTCTGAGTGGCATCTTGCGTTGGATTCTGCCATGCTTTCCGTCACATGTAATGCTAATTAGCCACTTCATTTGAAGTGTGATCTTGCAACCTGACTTTCCTGCCTTCCACCCTCTCTTTAGACCTCTCTGCAAAGCTTCTTAATTACCTACCACACCACCACATTTATCCCTGTTGCATCTGGTGGAGACTTATCATGTCTTTGGGGATGCACCAGAATGCTGGCAAAGAAAATATTTTCAAGTGTTTAGAACTTCTTAACTAGCACAAAATGCATATACACGACAAGGGGAACCAGAGGCAGTGGGTGATGGAGCAAGACACCTTTTTAAGACTCCTGCTTAACTGTGCAGTGTCTGCAGCAGTGCCTCAAGCCTACACCTGCGCCTCCTCTGATTCTTCCATATTCGTCCCTGCATTGTTAGAGTCCTTTCTCTCATCCTTTACAAGTTTTATAGTTTTTTGGGAGGGGGGGGATGTCTTTTTCTTCAAAAGAGCAGTTTTTAATTCTGCTTTGGGGGAGTGCTGTCCTTTGGAGCATACTTGCAGACACAGGCTGGAGAAAATATGTTTTCTCTGGAATGTGGTTACTGCTTTCATTCTCCTGGCTCCTGAGTAGCGCTTATACTCTTCAGTATAAAACAATATACTTATGCTGCTGTCAGGCAAGTCCTTGACAAGACCTTTAGTACAACTCCTGTCTCATCTTACGGAGCATGATGGAGGACAGAGTAAAAACAGTCTTGGAAATGAGGACCCTATCAATTCATTAAATCAAACCAAAATTTGGAAATAGATTTTCCTCAGTGTGTACCTTTTACACTGTTTTTTTATCCAGAAGTATCCATAAACTAATATTTTCATGTGGTTTGAAAATATTAACTTTTAAAGAATAGTGTAGTGGATTGTAAGCTTCCATAACATTTTGGTGTTGTTCTAAAAAGCCTTAAATAAGAGACTTGACTCAGGTGCAACTACCATATATGCAGGCCTGCACAGTGACATGTGTCCAGATCTATGGAGGAACTGAGGAATAGACTCGGGCTCCTATTCCTGGGCACTGGCCCTGAGAGCGGCCCCGTGCCCCTGCAGTACTCCCGACTGCTGGGCCCAGGACGCAGTCAGGGACGGCCCCTTCCTGTTGGTGACTGCGGGGACAGGCTCCCAGACATGCCGATGGGAGGCCAGGGTGATCCCCGGCCTGTGGGAGCTGCTTCCAGGTGAGGCTCCATCGCGGGGCCTGGTGTGGCCTGAGCTACAGCCCCTGCTGCGCCTCAGCCCTGCCCGACCATGGGCCCTGCTGAGCCGGGCCCACCCGCAGGCCCACGGCCCAGCCTGGCCCTGACCCAGGTTGGTGCCCAATGCTGGGGGCTGGGGCTTCCCTGGTGCCCCCCAGCTGCCCTGCTCCTGGCTGGGGCGGTAGGACAGGCCCGGGCTGCCAGGCCCTGCCGTGACACTCCCCGCAGGGGGAGCCCTATGGTCCTGGCCCATGGGGAGCCGCAGCCCTCAGTGCCCTGCGACATGGGTAAGTCTGCTCAGTCAAAGCAAAAGATACTGTTTTGCACAATTTGCTTAATGTTTTTAAAGAAGTAAAGAAATGCAGTTTAGTAAACGATTTAAAGATTATTTTGATGTTCCGTACCCCTTTACTGTCATATATGTTCCTCTAGTCTTTGTGTCACCATATCATAAAACTGAGAAGGAGAAAATGAGGATTTCTGTCTTAACGCAAGCTGGGATGCTTGCTTCGTCACTGAAACCGTAGCTTTGCCCTATGTTAGCTATACCTTAAACAGGATCTCCTGAAAAAAAGAAGTAAAAAAGGGTCCTTTCCTTCAAAATGGCAAGGGATTTTTGTGCAGGAGGCAGCGTTTTTATTAGTTGCCTGACCTGCAATAAGTAAACAACTGAGAACCCTTGATAATTCATAGCTAATTAAATTACTGTCATGCGTCTGTGTGGGCATCAGAGTTAGTAGCAGTGCCCAGCATAAGCCATCAGCTCTCTTGATAAGTAGGAGGCACACACGCCTCATCCACCCCTGCACTCTCAGGACAAAGTAATTAGTATTGACAAGCCGTAAAATCAGTAGCATTGAAAGGGGGATATTCTGCTTAGAATCATAGACTCATGGAATCATTAAGGTTGTAAAAGACCTCTAAGATCATCGAGTCCAACCGTCAACCCAACACCTCCATGCCCACTAAACCATGTCCCTAAGCACCACATGTATATGTCTTTTAAATACCTCCAGGGATGGTGACTCCACCACTTCCCTGGGCAGCCTGTTCCAATGCTTGACAACCCTTCCGGTGAAGAAATTTTTCCTAATATCCAATCTAAACCTCCCCTGGCGCAACTTGAGGCCATTTCCTCTCATCCTGTCGCTGGTTGCTTGGGAGAAGAGACTGACACCCACCTCGCTGGAACCTCCTTTCAGGTAGTTGTAGAGAGCAATAAGGTCTCCCCTGAGCCTCCTCTTCTCCAGACTAAACAGTCCCAGTTCCCTCAGCCGTTCCTCATAAGACTTGTTCTCCAGAACCTTCACCAGCTTCGTTGCCCTCCTCTGGACACGCTCCAGCACCTCAATGTCCTTCTTGTAGTGAGGGGCCCAAAACGGAACACAGTATTCAAGGTGGGGCCTCACCAGTGCCGAGTACAGGGGCATGATCACTTCCCTACTCCTGCTGGCCACACTATTTCTGATACAGGCCAGGATGCCGTTGGCCTTCTTGGCCACCTGGGCACACTGCYGGCTCATRTTCAGCYGGCTGTCAACCAGCACCCCCAGGTCCTYTTCTGCCAGGCAGCTTTCCAGCCACTCTTCCCCAAGCCTGTAGCGTTGCATGGGGTTGTTGTGGCCAAAGTGCAGGACCCGGCACTTGGCCTTGTTGAACCTCATGCAGTTGGCCTCGGCCCATCGATCCAGCCTGTCCAGGTCCCTCTGCAGAGCCTTCCTACCCTCGAGCAGATCAACACTCCCGGCCAGGTTGGTGTCATCTGCAAACTGACTGAGGGAGCACTCAATCCCCTCATCCAGATCGTTGATATTGAACAAGACTGGCCCCAAAACTGAGCCCTGGGGGACACCGCTTGTGACCGGCTGCCAGCTGGATTTAACTCCGTTCACTGCAACTCTCTGGGCCTGGCCGTCCAGCCAGTTTTTTACCCAGCAATTCAAGATTAGGTAATATTGAACATGCTTGGAACTAATACTTGCTTAAAAATAACCTTACAACAAAGGTTTTGTTGTCAGGGTAGACAGCTTCTCCATTTCTTTGGGAATCGTCCTCTGCTCATGCTAGTATGTGTTTTAGCAAAGTTTTTTGACATTCTGTTCATTGAACAAGCTTGCAAGTAAGCCTAAAACTTGTACACAGTATAAAACTAAAAGAATTACTTTGCCTGTCCAAATACGTATACTTCAAAGACAAAATTATCCTTATGGCAGATTAATGTCTTTTAAATATTGTAGACCGTATGAAATATCTTGAAACACTGCATGTGCTGAGAAGATTCCGTATAAAATATAAAGTTTCAGTGACTATCTGACAGCAGATACAGAAAACAGAGTACACCAGAGAATGCTAAACCCTTATCATGTCCCCTACTTTGAAAGCAGGAGATGAATTGATTCACATGGGACCGAAACACATTTTATTAAATATTTGTATTAAAAATTGAAGGTAAAGTTAATTGATTGATACAAGATGATAGCCAAAACTTTGACAGTATCTAATGGCTTATATGTAATAGAGCTAAAAGCTTCTTGGTGAGTATCTAATACCTGTTCCATTACAGCTGCACTTGCTAAAACCTCTGCTTACTTCAGGATTTTCTTATTACACTTGTCTCCATCAACAGTTCATTTGCACATAATTACTAACAATGCATGCACATTAATCAGAAAATAGGTTTCTGTCCTGAATGGTCAAAAGTCAGTAAGGAATGTACTCTCCTGACTTCTTTAGCTCGGCTCCTGTGTATGTAATGATTGCAGCTATTAGGCATTACACAGTAAAGTGTGTACAACTGCGAGCAGGACATATAAGGCAATGAACAATAGGCAATGGCTAGATGTAAATATCAAGCTACAACATGTAATTTAACAAGGAGCAAGGATGTTATACTTGCAGCTTTTGTTTAAAGTGGATCTAATGCAGATCTGCAAGGCACCTCACCCTGAATTCTTACATTCTCCCTATATTATCTCCAGCATGGCCAAGGATGGAAGTTACTCTGGGGGCGTTTCGACCATGATGGTCTCTTCTGGACACAATACTCACAAGTAAAAACCTCATGTTTTGTTTATCTGTAATTTAGCAGATCTTTTACTTTGGATTTTTTCACTCTCCCAATTCACATCTCCTCCTTGCTACTTTTTACCTGATTCACAGAGCTAAATGCCTACTTCTTCACCCACCAGTTACACCCCTTACACTCTATGATGCCTGGACTCACAGTGCCACATGTTCCTGTGCTTTACAATAAACCAATAACACTGATGTAATGATCTTCCCTGAGCATCTTTTCATCTCCTCTTAAATCATTCTTTTGATTATTTTCTTTAATTTTCTTTTTTTTTTTTTTTTTAATAAGAAACCCTGTGAGGGTCATCTTCCTACCACAAAATACAAGATGAGCTAATAGTGTGGATATTGCTGAGGTGTGGTGCACTAGCTAAGCTGCATAGTTCACAGGCTTTAATTTCAGATAGGCCAGGCATTGCAGACGTCCTTTATTTCCACGTTCTTTGATTTCAAGACAAAGATTCTTTATTTTCTAAACAAAGAATTACCGAGATTCCCCCCCGCTTTTTTTTTTTTTTTTTAATCTTGACACTCATGAGCCACAGTGCCATAACAAATGCAACACACATGTAGCTTTTAGATCCACTTCAGAATTTCTTGTCCCAAAACTGTGGGCAAACATCAGCAATGCCAATAGCTATTCTAGGAATGCTTATTGTCTTCGAATAATGTTGAACAGGTCAGACAAAACCAGTATTTCAACCCATGTTGGCTGCACTAGCTGTTGAATGAGTCCTTATAGGACCATCATTTGTTTCTAAACGATACATTCTGAGCAGTGGCTACTGCCAGTACTGGTGAACTGATGGTTATCTATGCTCTACAGTCTTGCTCTCTCTCTTAATAAATCTTTTATTCCCTGTTTGTTTATTTTGAAGAAGTATGTTCCAGAGCATGTTCACTTCATWGACATTCCACTGTTTTTTCACAGGAAGTTTCATAGAATCAAAAGCATGGAATAAAACTATTCCACTGCCCAATGTCAAGGTCAGCTGTACTGAGGCAATGTGTGTAAATGTTAAATGTACTTTTTTAAAGATCCTTAGATCTTTAAAGGTAAAGATTCCACAATTACCCTGCTTTGTGCACATCCCAGGATGGCAATTAACTTTTTTAGGAAATGTAGTATGACTGGTATTCAGCTTCCAATCTACTATAATTGATAGATCCTTTTCTACAGAACCAATACCTAGCCACCTGTTCTTCATCCTTTCTGTATTTGGTTGATTACATCTGCTTAATTTGATAATTTACACTTGTTTCTCCAGTTTTATCTATTTTTTCATATTATTTCTGTGGTCTGTCAAGATAATTTTCAATACTGTCCCTGACCTCAAACAGTTATGCAATTCATCCCACCTTGTTTAATCTGGAAAAGTAATAAACAAAATATTTTTCCTATCATGTAAACGATTAATGAATAATACTGAGCTAACAACAGGCTGTGTATAAGTCCACTTGGTATCTGGCCTTCCAAACTATTGTCCTTTGGTCATCCTGATGAAACAATGGGAGACCTTCACACCAGAATTGATTTTTGGAAGCCCTAGGTCAAACTCCTTCCTCAGAATAACCTCCTTTAAAAAAAAAAAAAAAAAAAAACTAAAAAAAAAAAAAAAAAAAAAAAGAAAGAAAAAGAAAGGACTGAACCCCATAAACTGTTCTACTTCTAGCTTACTTAATACCTGTAGTAGCTCTTATTAATATCCTGGTGTTATAACCAATGAAGATTTAATAAGATTTCTATGTATGGTATCAGATTCACTGCCTGTGAAATAAATTTACCTTGCATATGCATCCACTTCTAATCCCCCAATTAATGTGTGAGCACAACAGCCTCGAACAATCGAGAGACAGGAACAGACAGATGACCGTCACTTCTTGTGGGTCTTCTGCTACTTCTGCAGCAACCCCCAAAATACTGCCTTCCCAGTTCATTGTCTGAGGCTGGGATGGCTGCTATCAGAGAGTGAAAGATCATGTTGTTTCTTAGTGTACACAGGGGGAATGTGTGCTTGAATTCAAAATCCTATGGAAATAATATAAGCAACAGCTGTTGATGCATATATTTTTAGAATGTACCCAAAATCTTACATTTTAAATATCCATTTTTCAAAGAGGTAAAACCTCAGCAGTGTTATCCTGAATATAGATTTTGTATATGTAGGTGTAATAGTAGTCAGTCAATAGCATGAATTCATGGACAAATACATTTATGCTCAGTTTTGAATTCTGTGGAAACTAGATGCATTTCTAGTGAGTTTTTAAAACTTCCTGGGGGCTTTCACAATAGGAGCTGATAAAGTTTTATGGAATGCTCTACTTTTATGTTTAGTGAATATAATGAAAATCATTCTACCCTGTACAACAGGGTAGAAATTAACTGAATAGTTTTGAATGAGCTACCCATAAACATTTGCTGCATTTATTTTACACGGTAACATTTTACTCTGCACAAACTACTCCTTTGAAAGCACACAATGTGTATATGTTTTATGGAGTTACAGCACATGCTCAAGAAATGGGAGCATTATTTTGTAAGTCTTCTTGATTTGAAGGATTTGAACCCACATTTCCCAAATGCCTCATCCAATTATTTTGACGACAGCAATCTCTATAATTTCTGGGGAAAACAAGGTGCTGTGCAGCTGTGCATACTAAATTCAGGGCCCTGGAAAAAGAAGCAAAAGGAGACAAATTCTGGCTTAATAGTTATAACACTTCTGTAGGAAAGGAAGAGTCCCAGGATTCCAGTCTCTTCTTCTGTTATTTCTGTTATGCATCTCATCCATTATAAGACAAAAAGCTTTGAATTAGGGGCTTGGAATCCCAAGTCTGATCTACCACAACTGAGACCAGAGTGGTTTTCAGTCTCCTCCTGATCCATGAGTATTAGAAATCCCAGTTTTGAAGGGGTAGATGAGTACCTGTCATGGTGGAAGACAATGTTCCTAATTTCCAGAGGAAAGTTATTTTTGAGAGGATTTTTTTACGTTTGATCATTATTCTCAAATCAAGGTTTTGAAGAATGTCATTATAATAGCTCCCAGCTATGAAAATTGCCAGAAACATACTGAATGTACTGCAATTACAGTGTAATACTCAGCCTGTGACCTGGATATATGTAAATCTTTACTTGATTTATATTTTCCATTGTTATAATCTGAAATTAATTTCGGAAGGCTTTGGAACAGCCATTGTTATCCATCAGGCTGTTGCAGCTTTAAGTTTGGATATCATATATTTTATGGCTACACATTGGTAATACATCATTGGTAAACAGGAAGCTCTGCCTCTTCTGAAAATGTCCTCTTCCTCTTAGTGTCAAATCATAAATTGCAGCTATTAATAAGCAGTACTATTCAGCAGCACTTAAAAGCTGTAGTTGGTTAGGCCAGCAACACCCCTTTCTGACCTTGGATCTCAGTACAGTTTTAGATCACAGCTGAAGGTAAGCAGTAGAGTCATAGGTCTGCTACTTTCTACTCAAGCAATGAAAGTTTCTTTAGCATTGGGATTATTAGGTAGCTGGTTGGTGCTAGGGCAGTGAAGTAGCAAGCAGAGCTTGGCTAAGAAATTAAAGACATCAAGACATGCTTTTCAAAACTAGCCAAACAAAGCAACAACATCAACACTAAAAATTAAGTAGGATTAAGGAATGTCATTCCAAACTGAATGATGGGCCTGGGCAGTTTCAAAGTTACCTCGTTCAGTGCAGCTAAATGCTTTCCAGTTTTAACGGGAGAAGCTTTAGCACCATTTACAATCCTTCCTTCCTTTTACCCTTCTGGTCTTTTTTATAATAAAAGATCAGGACTTACAAAATTGTGATGTGATTGTCAGTGTTGTACGCAAGCTGGCTCACAGCGATGGGGTGCAGAACAGAGCCGAAAGAGCTGCTGTGATGATGGCTATACCCACCATTGTTGTAGGAAAATAAAACAAAATTGAGGACTCCCTCTCCTTTGAAATAATTATTATCTTCCAGCCACTGTGTTGGGTAGTCCTACATGGCATAACAAGTTATCATGTAGACATAACAAATTTTAGTCATATCCAGTCTTGAAGTTTTCTCCCTACAACTTTAATAAACTGCAAAGGTATATATTATAATTATATATCATCAATCATTGATGATCAAAAATATCATCAATCCTTTACAAACCAATTTAATGATGATAATCCTGGTAGAAATTGTTCTGCTTTTAATTATTATACACAAGATGCTGTATCTGAATGGTAAAACTGACTTATCCTTTGTATGCATATTTCTCTTCAGGTCCTTGTTGTTCTTGTACAAACAGTAAATTCATCATATGGATTCTTTTGTCTTTGTGAAATCCCATACAGATGCTGAATTGCTGCTACCCAAAGGCTTTTATATGTGATCCTCTTTCTTACAGTGGGCTGACATCTTAAAATAATTTTATCATAAAGAAATTGGTGAAATGTGAACTTCTAAAGCTTTTTATTATTATTTCTGTAAACACAAGACTATTTACAATCCCTGCATTTTCAAGGGGAAGTAGCAGCTCTTCCCAGGTTATTTATAGCATTAAAATGTGATAAATGATCTCCCATTGGAAACAAACAGGTTTGAGACAGACATTGGTGAATAGTTATTCTGAATTTCAGACCCTATTGAGGAGCCAGGTGTCAGGGTGCAGTGAGGGCTGACTGCCCCCCTACTGCAGGAAGCCGGGCCCCAAGGGCGATGCTGGCATAGCCTGTGCCCTCACCCAAGGGCTACAGTTCCACAGGCTCTGAGCATGGGGGCTGGTTATGGGGTCTGTCGACAGTCCCTGGCACGGCAAGCAGTGAGCCAGGGCCAGGGTCCATCCAGGGGCTCTAGCCAGGGGCACAAGGAGATGACACCAGAGGCAGGGCTGGAAACAGTGTATGTATGAGGGGCCCATGCTGAGACGGGCCACCTCCAGTGTTGATACCATCCAGGAGGCAGGGCCAGAGATGGGAGCTGGAGACCAGCACTCCTACAGTGTCACTGAGGCAGGGACAGCCCTGGGCTGCGCTGAAATGGGGTCCTGGGCCCATGGAGGGAGGCCCCAGGGGAGGCTGGGCAGAGACAGTCAGGCCCAGTAGTGCGCTCAGGTTATCACATTCTGGTTTGGACAAGCGTAAAGRGCTTGTCAGTTAGCCTGTGAAAGAGAAGGGATAAGTGAAACACTTATTTTTCCCTTTTCACAACTCTGAAAGTATGAAGTGAGCTTATATAGTATGAAGTGTAATGTAAATTACAGACCACTTTCCTAACATCTAATATGGCAGGGTAGAGTAGGCATTAAATTAGAAACAGGTCATGCTCTAAGGGTCTAAGATTACATTGCATTAGTAAGATTGTGTTACAAGTATCAAATGTGGAAAAAGGAAAATATATAGCCTACTGTATATAACAGAAAAGAAAACCATTGATGTTAGTGTAAACTGATAATCTTAGTGATGGTGAGGGGGTTTATTATCCTGCATGTAAACATTCTGTCAGAATATCCACAGTGGAGCTTCATCCTCCACATCCTTCTGTCCTTCTTCATTTTGAGGGAAAATATCTCTCTCATTAGTGAATCAGATGGGAGATATTATTTAGAGAATTTTTGGAATTAAATCATTCTTGTAATGCTTATTGCTAGTCAAAGTACCTAGAATCTTCTGTCAATGTCTGAAGAACATCATGCTTATTTTATCAAGTATCTATTCAGAAAATTTCAGGAAGACTGAACTTTCAAAAAGTGCTTTTATCCTAACTTAAGCTCAAAAATAGAGTTCTTCTCTTACTTTAAGTTACATCTTGCAAATTTATTTTTCAAACATATTACGTTTTTATGTAACTGCTACTCTTCGCTAAGAAGAAAATGGGAGAAAACTACTTATATAGAAGACTACAGTATTCCAGCTTTTCTGCTGTTGGTTTTGCTGCAAATAACTCGTCTTTGAAAATTTGCCATATGTAGAAAAGGAGTTTGAATTCCACAAACACATATAGTGAATGTACTTAGCAGAGCAACTTTATTATTCTACTGCTATTGTAAATATTTCAGGAGCTCGTTTAGTTGCCTGAAAACACAGCCAGTTAGAATTATCCAATAAAATGATATTTGCAGTATTAAAACTTCTTTTTGTCAGTTTTGGCAGAGATGGAATTTCAGCTCGATACAAGAACAAGGCTACCCGTCCCCAAAAAGCAAAGATACACAGTGGTCAAGGAACCAATGCAAGAGCAGATAATTAAGGTTAGATATCTCACATGCCAAAACCATGCCATAATAAGTTGAGTACTGGTTACCCATGCACATGGATTTGGCAGGAGGGCTTTTTTCCCTTTTACAAGGACAGCATTTCAAAGCCACACTGAAGATCATCTTTGAATTTTTCCTCATCATCTAACTTTACGTACTTAAGACTATGAAAATGGAGAAGTGTTTTACTTATTCCCTTCTACGCTGCTAGTCTATCTCACTTTAGAAACTAAGTAACGGTACAACCATTTTCCAGCTAGCTGTCTTTAAACATTGCTGTTGAGCTAACTTTTTGAGTATTGTCTGTAACTTTGCTGCCAGGTTGCTATCATTTTTTTGTTTTCTTTCCAGAAAAAGAAATTATGGTTTCAAATTTTCCATTAACCCATTGGCCTAATTAGCATCACGAACACACATTTCTTATGTATTCTACTAGATATGTTGTTTCCATCAAGTATTTCAGTCCAGTTTAGTTCCACATGTTTTTTTGCAAAAACCTGTCCTCAGTTTCAGATTCTTATTTCTTTGTGATCATGAGTTGTGAACTATTAAGAGGGAGGCATCTACTTGTACTAACAATACTAGATTGTTTTAAAACTACGCTGATGTATTTCTTTATCTCATGTGAAGGCTCCTAGGAATGAACAGAGACTCCTGTCCATCCATTGTTCCCTTACCCTGGGAGTAAGTAACTCACTGGCACACTATCCAAAGCTTTCCTTTCCTGCCCTTTTTGCACCAGCACTTCTGACTGATTGAGCCAACGCTGGTGAATTATCTGGAACTGAGAAGGACACTCTGCTGACCTGTATCCCACAAGGTGCTATGAGACCTTTGGAAAGCCACTGTCATCTCCCTTTTTCATGTCTCTCCTGAAGTTGTACTTTCTCTTCTTAGCCACAGCAGTTCCCCAAAGGATGTGTCAGATAGTTTTGAGCTATGTAACTATTTTAATCTATGGTTCAGAGGGACAAGATGTTCAACTGTTTCTTCAATAGAGGATTCTCAAGCATATGATGTGTTACATTTCAGGTATCTGCAATCTGCTGCAATTTATTTGTCTCTTAATAGAAAAAGCACTATCCAGAAATCTTATCCATTACATACCACACAAAAAAGTCACTTAATGAAATAGTTAGGAACACATTAAGCAATGTAAACAGTGTACAAAATATGAATGTTTGCTAGTCCATCACCTTAAGTGCAAATGCTATTGTTGACATTACTGTTTTACACAAGACTGGGAAAATAAATATTGAGCCAGACATCAGAATCCTTCCAGTTCTGACAGAAGGTTTCTTGCTTGTAGAATCATTTTTAACTGCTTTATATGTTTAAGTGATGCATGTTTCTTAACGGAAACTTTTGGCAATGGCAGATTATATTTTTATATGGAGAGATACATGGAATGATCTTAAATTTCTCCAGCCAAATTGCCATGTGTACTGTACCTTGCATGATGGATGGAGTCTTAAGGAGATGAAAATCTTAGCAATAAAAACTAACTTTAAAAAAAGGCAGTAATGAGTGCCAGGTTTAATGGGAAATGTGATGATGCGGTTGGTTGGAAACCTCTCCAAAGGACTCTGCTGAGTTCCTATTCACAGCCTGCTCTGCTGGACAGGTGGCATATTGGTTTTTGGTTATCGCTGCTTAAAACAGCGTCACCATTCCTTCAACCCTTACTGCTTTTTTAATCATCTCCTTTTGGTTTTTTGTCATGACAGTCACAACTTTCTTGAACTTAGGAATGCTGCTTAGCATGGAGGAATGGGTGATTTGCAAAGGAAACCCAGTACCATATTGCCTTCCTGGTGCTTATGACAGGTTTCTCATGAGTTCTTCAAGATTTGATTGGTGCATCTTTTTGTTTTCCGGGACTCTAGAAAGGACTATTTTTATGAACTTTTGTCTTTGAAACAGATGTATTTTCCTCTAACATTTTAAGTATTGTTAGGGCTCTCTTTCTGTTCTAGGACAGTAACATAGCAGATCATGACAATGAATTGACACTTATTTATGAAATCACACTGATTCTAATCTTACTTTTTCCTTGCAATTTAAGAATTTAAAGCAATTGTTTTCAAGCTGTTTGAGTTGTGTTCTGGACATACCAAAGATACTTATTAATACTATACTAATATTTTGTACTGTCCTTTACACTTTGTGAGATCTAATGACATGCTGTTCAGGGATTTGTAAAGAACTGCCACATAAAAAGAGTCTGAACAGGCATTTTTGGTTGTTTGTTTGTTTCTTATGTATTCAGGTGATGTTTCTTTGTAATTTTGTTACTTGTTCATAGTTTACCAGGGACAGTTTTGTGCCTTATTCCACAATACCGGCACCCCAGTTATCACTTGTCAAGAAGGGAAATTGAAAACTGTGAGATTTTTACTACTGTTTAAAGGCTTTTCTGCCACATGAAAATACACAGGCTTAAGTGAAGAGTTAGTTTTGTTTTCTTTGGGTTTTTTTGTTTGTTTGTTTGTTTTAAAGCAGACTAATCTTGCTAGCTAACACAGCACTTTCATGACATCACCACAGAACAGTCATGAAGTATTTTGCAGGGTTCACAGGATCCTGCAATTTTTAATTTTTTTTTTTTATTTGAAGGGTATATGATGGAGGAAGATAATGAAGTAGTTTTGAACATGTATAAAAGAACATTCTTCAAAGTTAGAAAGGCAGCATGGGAAGAAAAATTATTTTCAGATAATTAGGTAATGGAAGCTAGCTAGCATTTATAGGCTAACTGAGAATCAACCCCTTAAAGTTATTGTAAAGGCCTGAGCCAACGGAAAATTTCTTACTTCAATTAAGTTTAATTCAAGTTTTGGGAAAGGCCCAAAATGAACATAAGTAAAATTAGGAAATGAGAATTTTCTTTTCCGTTTTCCTGCCTTATCAGGAATTGCCGTACTATTGTTAATTTAATCTCTGCTGAGCTGTTTTGGGAAGCATGTGTGTATGTGTATGCATTTTCCTCACAGTGAGTATTTATGACAATTTAAGAAAAAAAGCATTCTTGGCATTTCCCCAAAGAATGTTAGTGTTGAGATACAGCTGTAATTCTATTTCTGTCTCACCTGGAAAATRAGATACTTGGTGATACAGATGCTAGAGGCTTTCTATGTCATTTTTGTGTCAAGCGATGACACCTTCTACAGAAAAGATTTTTTTAAAAATTAATAATATCCCCAGTTAAAAATTGCATGGAATATGTTTATCTAGGAATATTCAACATGTTTTCAGTGTTGTGGTTCATGCAAACAAACAACCCACTACTGAAAATCTGAAGTTGTGAATACTGCTTAAAGATGAAAAATATTTCAATTCTTGCTATTGTATAAAGAAAAAGCAACCAAAAATCCCTGGTTCTAGAAGATTTTATTAGTCTACTATTCACCCATGGAGTCTAGCAGTCTTACAGCCAAAGAGTATGTAAAACATGCTAACATTAATGCAACTTAAAAAGCAGCAAATAAGTTTATAACTACCATACGTTGTCTTAGCTTTTTGGTGGAGGTAATGGGAAACCAGAAGAAAAAAAAAAAGTAAAAAGGACTTTTGTAGATGTGTATGTAAGCTGTTTATCTGCCTATTGCTTTAAAAAACAGCAGACTTGTTCTACTTGATAAAATCAGAATTTCTTAATGTTATTTAAAAAAATTACAGCTAGGTGAGTAGTAAAATAGTCTATTCCTTAAAATATTCATTGCTGAAAGAAGGCTGTTTCCAATTCATGAGATATCACACTCCAGTTAGTGTTAAGAATTTCACTTCTCAGAATTATGCTTTTTATTTGTTTTTCAGTTTAAAACCAAACTAAATATGTTACAGCATCTAGGCCTCAGGCATAATCATTGCAGCAGTGAAGGCATTTTCTGTGGACTTGTTGTGGGATCCCTCTTGGGATGTTCCTTTTTTATTTTCTTCTGACTTGCTTATTTTGTTTTTACAACCAATTTCACTAGGGTGACATTTTCTAGAATAGTCAATTGCTGAGGCATTCACCTGGAACAGGGGACATGAGATGTTAAATATCTGTTTTAAATCAGTCATACAAATGATGTGAGGCAGATTTTCCAATCTCCCAGACAACTTCCAAAGCCGTAAGGCACCAGCTCCACTATACTGATCTTTAACTCTTTCCATTTTCTTTGTTTGAGCTTTTGATTTTTTAAAATGAAGAAAAGACCAGAAAAACTTCTCCTCCTGCAGAAAAGGGAGTGGAAACAGAAGAGAAGGGTTGGAAAACTCTGGGGAGAGCCCATGTAAGATTTGATTTGTTGCTCATACTGCTGCAAGGAGGCAATGGCTGTTGCTGGGAGCCACCCCTCCCTTTTTTTTTACCCTCTAGCAGTAAGTGCTTTCTGGTATCTCAAAGACACTAGCAGACTTTACTTTCTAGGGATTTACCACAAGCAATGTAGGCAACAGCCAATTTTGCTTATGCCTTTAAGCTACACCAGAATCTCTGAGAATAAATGTGCATGAGAATGGCTTCCACAGTGGCGTCACATGTTTAAAATGCAATCCTTGCTATACCATTGTAATAAATATGGTTCTCCTTGTTGACTCGATAACTTAAATGAGTGATATATGCATGGACCAAAAGAAGGGTTTAGTTGACTGAACTGTTTCTTATTGATATTYTTGTATTTACTGAGGCTTTCTTTGATAACTTCAAGCTTTATAGCTACTGCATGGTTTCCCTACAAAAACATGTATAAATACATATGAATACATACATACATATTGTCCTGGTTTCAGCTGGGATAGAGTTAATTTTCTTCCTAGTAGCTGGTATAGTGSTGTGTTTTGGATCTCATTAGTATGAGAATAATGTTGATAACACACTGATGTTTTAGTTGTTGCTAAGTAGTGCTTACACTAAGTCAAGGACTTTTCAGCTTCTCATGCTCTACCAACTGAGAAGGCTAGAGATACACAAGAATCTGGAAGGGGGCACAGCCAGGACAGTTGACCCAAACTGGTCAAAGGGATATTCCATACCATATGATGTCATGCTCAGTACATAAACCAGGGGAAAGCTGGCTGGGGGGGCCACTGCTCAGGGACTGGCTGGACATCGGTCAGTTGGTGGTGAGCAATCTTTTTTCATTTGCATCGCTTGTCTTTCTTGGGTTTTATTTCTCTCTCTTTTTGTTACTTGCCTTTTCATTACAATATTATTATTATTATTATTATTATTATTATAATTATTATTATATTTTATTTCAATTATTAAACTGTTCTTATCTCAACCCACAAGTGTTCTCACTTTTACTCTTCCGATTCTCTCCCCCATCCCACTGCGGGGGGGGTGGGAGTGAGCGAGCGGCTGTGTAGTGCTTAGTTGCCGGCTGGGGTTAAACCACAACACATATATAAATACATATATGCAAATGTATGTATGTAAGTATATATTTGCATTTCTTTAACAGTAATCAGCAATGTCATCTTTTGATGTATGGTCAAAAAAGATGTGTTTGGATCTGCTTTCACAGTCAGAACCTATTTAGTGAATTTGTAATTGCATAATAAGATCCTGTGGTTCTTTGGACAGTATTTATTAGGCTTACACAGAGCAAGGAGCTGACTCTCGCTAGTACCCTGGAGGCTGAAGATATCAGCTTCACAAATTCCTGCAGCATCAGTTAGTGCAGTGACTGAGAAATGAGATTTTGATTTCAGAAAGCTTGACTCAGGTCTGCAGTAAAATGTGGCATAACACTTTGTGATATCTACTCACTGTGCCCCTGGAAAACTAACCTTCCTTTCTAGCTTCTAAAATTCTGAGGATCTATATTATTTATAACTGCCAGTGGTCATGGTACTTAGTTAAATTTTAAGCTTAACTAAAAATGTTAGCATTGCACAGAATTTAACTCACAGAAATCCCATATTTCATATTTTAATTTCTATGTTGATAAGCAATTTATTGCCTAACTTTTCTGAAGTTGCACATGAATGTATGTATAGTCCTTCACCTGTGATGCTAAAATGCTAAAGTTTGTTCACAGCCAATGAATGAGCAAACATATTAATGCTTGTGTGCTTCTCTGTGAGTATAAATATTGTTATAAAAAATAAGATATCACAAACTGTTGTTGTCAAACTGTATTCTCTCACTCCTTCATCTTTAATAAAATCATAATCATGAATGCAGTAGGTTTGTGCTTAGTTCTCAAGTGTCTTGAAACTTAAAGCTATAAGATGGTTTCTATATGAAATCATCATTGTTTAAGTAATTCCTCCCATAATGTGCTCTTTTACACCCACACTATTACTTATTTCTAACCTGTTCTCTTCTAAGATGAAGATATTTTGGGTACTCAGTAACCTGACTGTCAATGAAAGTGCAAAAGATTCATGGTCTCTTTTGAAATCAAAGCTTGTACTATGTGGTTCCTTTTGAGAATTTTTTCAGTTGCTGTACAGTGCTGTGATTAACAGAGTTCAATATCAAAACCACATTGGTTTAATCTGGGTCTTTATTTATAATAGTAAAGAACCATTGATTGCAGCCCTTTTTTTCCACCCATTAGATAAGAATATTTTTGCATTAAATACTATAATGAATATAGATAGCATAGATAGACTCTACTCTCTAGCTTGACTAGGCAGAAGATTTGGCCTCCCTTCCCCCTTTTAACACATTGAAATGTGAGATGTTAGTCCTATCAACCATTCCAGAACAAAGCTGATAATCATCATGACTAGATGACACCCTTTTAGTTATATGGAGAATTAACAGAATGTTTAGTCCCCCAGCTGCTCATACCACTTAATCCCCAGAGGACACAAGTAATAGAAATGCAAACTTTTAGATCACATCTTAGAGGTGAAGGCTGAGCCACAACCTGTGATCCACCTCTCTCCCATCCTAATAACATTCACTTCTGATTTAGTGCAGTGAACATGTTAGTTTGAACTTGCTCGTGGGATTTCAGYTTATCTAAAAGGAAGTTACAGGAATCTCTGCTCGTTCCTCGGGTGCACTCTCATGTTTTCCCTTTTGCTGTTCCTAAGAAGATGACCAGATTTGTTTTTAATTAATTGTTCATTGCATTGTGAATCTTGTGCTCAATCTGTGGAATTAATAAATGGAAGAAAAACTAATGAAGAAGGGCATTATTTTCTTTTTCCTCTTGGGGGGGAAATAGATTATATGATAAAAAGAAAGAACTAGATGTTATTTTGGAGGTTTAGTGAAAAGATCACACTTTTTTCATAGAATAAATTGATCAAAGTGGATTCATTCAGGAGTTCTGTTAGAAAGTTTCAACAGGGACCCAATGAATTTTCAATGTATAGACAGAACTGGAACTTAAGCTCCAGGGTTAAATGTAGTGTGTGCATATGTTAGTTTTATGGTGATTTTAGTTTACCTTTTTTTTTCAGGAACAATAGATCATTTTGGGTGCATTAAATCACTCACAAATACTGTATTCAGCTTTTACACAATGTCAGTATTATGATTAGTTACTTCAAGGTTGTTTCAGCACCAATATAAAATCAGTGTTTCTTTCTTCTTTTTGGTACTCTAGGAAGCAGCCACGGAAAGACAGAAGATGAAAGCTCCTATTCCCAACTTGATTCTCTTGTATGCTACTCTAACTCAGAGCTTGAAGGTTGTGACCAAAAGGGGATCAGGTAAGTAAATCTTTATCTCTGTGGTTAGGATGTGGTTAGAAAAGAAGCGCTTAGTATTTGCAAATATATACTAAGATGTTGTTATGGCGGTTTGGAACATAGAGGATTTCAAATTGTGCAGCAAAAAAAGTTAGTAGCTTCTCTATGTTTTTAGACTATATTGTGTCATGTGAACTTGATGAAAAAAAACAAAAATGTTAAAATCAGATGTGTAACATGAAATCAATGTAACAATTCTTCTGCTGAAGGAAAGTTATTCCCAGAACTATTTAACTTACTTAAAAGACTTTGTTGCAGTCAGTGTTGTTAATGTGAGCTACTAGATTTATCTGTTCGATGAGCTACTAGATTTATCTGTTTGACTATATGCTTTATGGTGAAGAATTTCTTGGATATGAAGATCATGCAGTTTTGGTTTAGGCTACTGATTTTTGTAATACAACAAACAGATCAAGCACGTTAAATTTAATAACCATGAAAAGTGAACAGCAAAATGTGTTTTTGAAAGGGCTGCCTGATACATGGTTGAAGAGTTTAATTCAGCAAAGAAAATACAGGCAGTTTTTCAGAAACCAAGCAGAGGGTGACATTTTTACCAAACATCTTTCATACTGTTACTATAGATGAATTATCTTCACATGTAAATAAAGGGCACACCAATACTGAGACAGTTGGGTGGTTTTGGGTTCATTTTTTGTCTGCCACCCTGAAATTCTAATTTTCCCCTCTTTCACTTTTTATTGGATAATGAAAAAAATTATAGGATAGTATTTCTGCAAACTATCTTGCTCTATAGCACTAAAGGACACTAAATCCTTAATGGAAGTCTTAATCCCATGTTAACAGAATTAGTTAATTAGGTTTGTTGTTACTAGCCATTTTCCTTTTGGCATTGGAGTGTTTTGGGTAGCTTTTGGTGTACTGTTCCAGAAGTCTGGCTCTGATTTCTTTTTGTGTTTTTTTAAATGTTTCCAGCTGGAGTTGGGTGGTGCTTAGGGAGGACACACACGACTTTATACATTTTGGGCAACAGCTTAAATCATGTTTTGTATTTTCAATGGATTATATTTGTAACAACATTATGAAACTGATTATGTCTCCAATATTTTAGTGATTGGAAATGTAGACGGAGGGAAGGCAAATAAGGAGTACCACTATGAAGTAAGGTATTCCTCAACCAAGACTTGAGATTAAAATATATTTGGGGTTATTTAAACTCAGGAAAACTGGAATATATGGACTGTGTGCAGAACAGAGGAGTTGGTGATGGGTTAATATGTTTGTAATATGATGTTGAAGCCTAGATAGATATCACAGATATTCTTTGAATATGTCTGGGTGAGGTTGTTCTGTTAGATTAAGATTTAATACTTGTAAGCTTTAAGTCGAGGCCCATTAATCCAAATTTAGTATAAACATTATTGAACATCTTAAAGTAACTTTTACAATGACATCCATTTTTAAGGAACCAAAAAACTAGCCAGTCATCAGATACCTSTTACTTGAATGTGACAATAATAAGAACTTGGGTTGTCTTTGCATTTTATTTCATCATTTTTGCCTGTATCCTCTTCCTTGGATTAAACAATGCAAGGAAAAGTGGTAAATATACATTTTAATTTCTGTTTGGGAAAGTAATATCATTGTTGTCAAGCAAAAGAAAAGAACATACAATACTTTTTAAGATGTACAGAATATGTTCTCATCCTGATGCTGTAATAAAAAGGAAAAACTGTAATGGAAATCTTTGGATCATACCTTACTGTAACTTGAGGTTCTTGATGTTCTCGGATGAGATCTACTTATCCTATATATAGTTTCAAGAGGGCTGTTTGTCATACTGTATGTGCAAAGGAGAAATCTCTGATTTACTGAAATCTCAGATCCTGCTGCCTTTGGTCATGTTGTTTAGTGACTTTAGACTTGAAGAACTTCCACAGAAGTAGGTGGAATGTAATAATATGTGTGATGCTGCTTGGTTTGTTTTTGTTGTTATTCTTTTTTGGTTGGTTTGGTTTGGTTTGGTTTGGTTTGGTTTTTCCTCCCTTGGGTGCTCGGGAGGCCCGTTTTGCAATCCTGAAGTGTTTCTACAAAGAAAACCTTATATACTTTAACAGAACTTTTAGCAAAATAAGATTCACTTATCCATACTGTGAAAATAGAAATGGTTTCCTAAAACTAATGCAACTTAGAGTTGGAAGTAGGAAAAAAAAAAATCAACTTGGAAAATAGAACTTTAGTTTTATCTGAACATGTTAACCAGAGGCAGAGGATGGTGAGGACATGGTTTACGTCTCTTTAGTCAGTTCTACTTGTGAGTTCACTTTGTCCTTGAAATATCAGCATTAAAGTAAAATGAATAGCAAAATAAAGTTGTTGGCATGTTTTTATACTTACAAGATGTTATAAATATGGAGTAGTAGTATCCACCTTTTAGAGATGTATTGCTTTTATGGACTTCCTTCTCTCTTAGGAATTAAAAGAATGTATTAAAGGTAAAGTTGTATTATTATGCTAAATAGTTGTCCTAGTTGTAACTTATTTCTTCTGATTCACTTTTGTTGAGCTTATTTCTAAGTACCAAACCTGAAAATACAAATCTTGTGTTCTTCATATATTTAACTTCAGTATTTTATGTTAAAAAGAGATCTATCCTTGGAAATATGTCTTTTCTATACTGTCAGTTGGATTTTTCGTGCTAGAGTACTTCAGCTCTCTTCTTTTATAAGTTTTTTATCAGCTGTGCTAAAAAGATAGTGATTAATAAAAGTATGAGTTTCTCCATCTGGTAGAAATACATTTCCAACCACTTCTCTGATCTGTCAAGAACATGAAAACCTACCTTCAGAAAGTCAGTGAGCATTCACAGCATGCCAAAAATGTGGAATAATTTGTAGGCTCAAATTCTGGTTTTATTTCTAAAAATGGATAACAATTCTGACCATCTGTTGGCTTTCAGGACTGAAGTTATATCCAATAATTAGCTATATGTGTACACAATTAGGATCAATATGGTATTCTTGTCTTTGTGTTGATTGAAAAGCAGGTTAAAAAAACATTGCAAGAGAAAGCTTAGGTTGTGCTGCGTTGGATTAAATCTCTGATCATGAGAGCTGTCATTATGCAAAGCACTTAAATGACATTACTTAAAGGCAGTCCTTGAATCTTTCTACCACTGTGTGCTATTCATCAGTTAAATATAATAATATAGGGTATAAAGGAAAAAGTATTAATCAAATATTTATTACATTAGCAGGAAAATATGCTTTAAATTAGCTTGCTCACAGCTGTGTGACGTACCTGTTTAACACTTTATCTTGCATGTATAATTCTATCTGACAGAAGATACATGTTTTTTTTTCCAGTTAATATTTTAAGTAATTTCTGTAATATAATGAACGGTTTCAAATGACTCTCTAACATAGAATGGATTTATTTTACATTTAGAGTATGTAATAACTGTGGTTTTTACATAAGAATGGCTGGATGAGCAGTTCCAGTAACAATTCCATTAATGAGTAAAAATTATGCAAGAAACTTCTTCCTATATCCATGTATGCATAAACTAAATCAGACTTAAGCACACCTAAACTTTACCTGTCAATTATAGTTGAATGCACACCAACTACAAGTTGTAATGCTTTCTCAAGCAAGAAAGAAAAGATCCTTTGCCTTTAGCTTTGCTGTTCCAACCGCTGACTTCAGAGTAGACGTAATGTTTGTTACCTGGGTATTTTAGGTATTCAGTGAAGTCCCCGTGAACTTCTGGAGAGGCTCCAGAGCCTGCAACAGTAACTGCAAAGATGAGCATATTATTTGGCACATAATGGATATCAGATGTGATCTGCTAAATGGGAAGCTGACTCTTGCACTACTTGTCATCTTTTTGAAATATCTCAAAGCATCTCACTTCATGAAACAATTCCTCTGTTTGATCATCATGTCCTGCTTGATGCAAAAGAAGAATAAATACTTAAAACCTACATATTTTGATTCGTTCAGCACATGATTTTACTGAAATTAGCTTAAACCTCAAAAGTGTAGGAAATAATACCTGTTTTTTAGCACGATGCCGAACTTCATATAAATTTACAATATGCCTAAAAAGTGCATAAATTTACTTTTTGTGCAGTCCACTGAGTATCTGTTGCTCAATGCAGTCCTTGATAGTATTTTGAGAACTTTATGGTAATGCATTTCTAAATGTTTTCCTTTCAGTTATTTTTCCTGAAATTATTCTGTTTCATAGTTTGAACTAAATTGTAGATTTTTTTTTAGCCATGTGGTTTTACATCCTTAGAAACTCAGGTTTCTTAAAGTCTGTTCTTTTCAGGCTGAGTGGTATTTGATCACTTACTTGTGGTGAATAGAATTTTTGCTTATGAATTATTTAATGTTCATCAAAGAGGAGGCAGGTTAGGAAATAGAGCCTCATGCTGATCCATACAGATTTTTTTCCCTATAACGTGTATATTA
The DNA here is from genome assembly GCA_035582835.1 of Phoebastria nigripes. Taxonomy (NCBI): domain Eukaryota; kingdom Metazoa; phylum Chordata; class Aves; order Procellariiformes; family Diomedeidae; genus Phoebastria; species Phoebastria nigripes. The sequence continues at coordinate 170,518 of JAYKAV010000555.1, forward strand.
AATAAAATACTTGAACACTGCATTGCCATCTGGTGGTTTTTTCCAAGGATGCTGAATAGACAAAGGAAACAAAGGGGTTTTTTGTTAAAAACCAAATCTGTTAAAAGGGAGAATGGGGGAATAAGTATGTAAAAAGATTTTATTACATAAAGAATTATGACTTGATCAGTATAATTAGACAGTATTAGTGTAGTGGCATTTTATAAACTCACATTGCCTAATAGCAATCTCTTGTTGCCTTGTATCTAATAAAGGTGAGAGTTGTTACTACTGTCTGTAGTTCTCTGTTTTTCTACAGATTATTATGCATTATGAGTTAATTAATTAATATTCTACGTTCAGTTCTGCTATTGTGAATGGAAATTTTCTTTTCTAGGTCAAATTTATTCTATGTTGGAATAATTTAACTGGAAGGACAATCTTTCCAATAGTGGGTTATTAGGATATGTATGAGATCCTTCACATCATTATGATGAGATTAAAGTCTATAGATGTATTTTGTCATGTAGCAGAAGATTACTTCTCTTTTTAATGTCTAGTATTTCTGTGCCTTAGCTATTATGAATGAATATGGGTGATTCTAGTTGTTGTACTTGTATGGAAGATCAACATTATGAAAAAAGGAAGTAAAGAGCTTTGACATTGTGACGGTATTTCTGAATTTTAGTTTGTTTTGTAGCAGCAAAATATGAATTTTAACTAGGTAAAAATAATTCAAGATTTTTTTTGGTTCTAAACCTAGTGGAATTCTGAGGAACAGACTGGAAATGTATACTAAAAATCTCAAGTAGTTACTCTGTTTGACAAATTCCATACTCTTTAAGAACTATAAGCAGACATTTTTCTAAATTATGGCCCTCTATGAATTTTATTGAATTATTTCTCATGTAAGAATAAGTTTATTTTAGAGAATAATATCAGATGTATAAAGGATATCTCTGCACAAACAAGACAGTTTTTCTTTTTTTAAAAACATTTCTTTTAACTGGAAAAGGAACACGTGATCTGTGCAATGTAGGCCTTAACATCAACAAAGCCAAGATTTTACACCTCATGACAAATGTCATAATAAGAACTCAACAATTTATTTAAAAAAAAAAAAAAAAAAAAAAAAAAAAAAAATTAGCAAAAAAAAAAAAAAAAAAAAAAAAAAATCCATGGAATGAAAATTCTTCACCTGTGCTATATGTAAGGAATATATCTACAGAAGTCAAGGCAGTTTGAGAACTATTTTCGGGTAGGAAGAATTGTTGAACTTAGTTTACTCGTTTGTACCTTATAATTGAATTGTCACTATTTTACAGAAAATATTTTAATATATATATCTAGAATCCAGCTTACGTGGCAAAAACGCTTTGAGAAATTGCACACAATTAAGTTCTGAGGCTTAGCAGAGGTCTGGTACCCAGTATTTGAGAATTTGTAGTTTTTATTTTTTTTTTTTTTTATAACCCTTCTGGGTGAGACTTGGTGTCCTAAGTGAGTAGTACTACATAAATCATCCTATTCTTTTTAGTGTCTTTCCTTCAGTGGTGCCATTCTCTTTTTCATTCTGCCTGTGTTTTGATTGCCTAAGTATTTTCTTTTTGGATTCTTGTCAAAAGGTAATTAGTTGATGAATGTCATACTGGATCTGATATGCACTGAATAGTAATCAGATGGTTCAAAAAGTAAATGAATAGACATATATCTGTTGTTGTTCTTCTTATACAATTTATAGACAGAACACTTGCATGTACAGTACTCCAAGTACACTGAGCTTGGCGCAAAGCATTTACAGCAATTAAAAGATATGCTTCTTGTAAGCCATAGGAGTTTGTGTCAATTGATATTAATGGCCCCTAGCTGTTGTTTTCACTCTGTTACAGAATGTTTCTTTTCCATTATTAATTGATGAGTCTTGTGGCTTGTTGGGTGGTTAGACAGAACCTGAAATAATATTTATAGAGTCTATCTATGTCTATCTGGTGTACAAGATTAACTTCTATGAGCAAGGATTTTTTTAAGTTGGAACAATTAAGACTACTGTTATTACTATGAAAACCTTTTTCTGTTTCTCTGTTTGGAGATAAGAAGCAAAAGTATAGTGAAAGTCAGTCCTAAGCAAAGATGTATGTACCTTTCTTATTGCACTGGGAGGACGGGAATATTTTTGCATCATGACCTGATTAATAAGTGAACCTTATTTCATATGAGGATTGTTTAAAAAAACTCATTTTGAATTGGCATATARATATGCAGCCTTGTTTGTGGTTGTAACTGTGGGACTGAATGGGGAAAACTCTCTGAAAAATTTTTCTTTTTGAGTGAGGAGAGAGAGAAAGATGAGGGGAAAACTTTACAGTTAAAAGCACAATGGAGATAAAAAGAAGTCCCTGTTGTTCATTCTCAGGCAACTTTCTTATGTCCTGATCTATTAATTTGTTCCATATTGATTTTATTAACACTCTTCTATATTCTTCTGCTTTTTATCCTAAGAATAAAAGATGATTTAGTTTACTTTTTGCACCTTTTTTGTTCCAATTTAAAAATGGTTGTTCCTCTCCATTTTAATGTGTAGTAGAAATCAGTAAGTTTTATTTTTAGTGTTAAAACCTTCTCTTCATAGTTGAAGAATGAATTAACTGGATGTATATTCGCACTTTCTTGGATTTTGCCTAATTACTTCACAAGGTATACACCTTGTATAGTGTGTGTCGGTGGAGGAGGGTGTTATTTGCATTCTTACTTGCACATTTCTTTTAAAGATAGAAAATCTTCAACAACAATACCCTTGAATATATCGTAATGGGGTCAACTGAGATGAATGATTGCTTATGCTGCTGGGAGCAAGGTCTAGATGATCTAGAGATGTGAAGACTGTGTAAATGCTCTGCCTCCTTCAACACTTTCACTCTCTGTCCTGAACTTTTGCTATCTATCTGACAGAACCATGAGGCCTTCTGGAATTAATATAACCACAGAAAAGTTTTATGGCTTGCTGTTTCTACATGGCACCAGGATGTTAAAAGAGTCATTAGTGTCCTTGAGCACCTTATTTAGTCAGCAAAAGTATCCATATCCCCATCCTGCAGCCAATTCTGGCAAAGCCATTTACGCCAGTTTTGATATGATCCTCACCTCCTTTCTTAATTTATGAAGGAAAAAACCTACCCGATTATTGTTAGGAGAAAAGGCATGACTTGCTTTTTGTGAATCAAGGAATACTGGAAGAAAGTAGGCATTAACAATTAACTTATTTAGTAACATTTTGCATATTCAGGAAATTAGAGGGTTCCTTTAGTATATGCTTTTGAACCTGTTTTTTTGTTTATGCCAACTGTATATGGGAAGCGTGTATTTTTCTTTAAAAGAATAATCCTTTAAATACTGCATGTTTCTTTAGCTACAGAATGTTGTATGTGTTGCATTCCTATGGAGTAATTTTCAACATATAGTTTTCATTTTAAAAACCCTGAAGAATAATCTTGTTGGAAAGAACACTAGTTTTGTTAATGAGCTTAAACAGATGCTTGGCCACGGGGATGGTTCAGCTCCAATGGTCTCTACTCTATTTTTTTAAGCTAAGGACACTGTTCAATATGTCAGATGAACTGCAATGATGCAGATTGTTTACTGGGGGGGGGGGGCTATATTATAAAAACCGCGATTCTGTGCCACTAGAGGATTTGGGCAATAAGGAACAATTGCATCGCAAGCATAAATCCTTTGTGACACATTACTTACTTTGGAGGCACTATGAAAGCAGTAACTGTTACTTGTCCTGTGAGCATTTATGAACAGGATGGCTGGCATTTTAAAAATAGTTATATGACTTTTTGTTGTTGCTAGGATCCATACTGATACTTTTCGGAGTCCTGGGAGATGGTGAATAATACCACAGTATGTGAAAAGACTGTCTGTGCGGTAGCAAAGGGTCAATGTTTTATAGTGTTCAATACATATTAAGAAATGACTAATGATAGTAAAGGAGACAAAACAAAATCTAAAGCCAAAAGGACAGTAATAGATATTCTTACATAGTTCAGTCATTGAGTTTTAGTAGCTGTTTAGAATGACTCTCTGCTTCCACAGTCCCTATTTTCCCTGGGGAATGGTTAGCGGTTGTTTCACTGATTGGCATCTGTTGGCAAATGGCCTAGAAGATGTAAAAGAACAAGTGACCTTTGATCAGAAATAGCTGTTGCAGAAGATTTATTTATTTAAATATTATGCTATCAATTTTATGTAGAATAATGACTGTGGAGAATAAGGAGGCAAAAAAACCTCAAGGACAAGTAATGGCCATCTGATAGATTTGTCTTTTTTATTTAAGTGTACTCAGTTGTGAAATAAGAGCTGTGATAATAAGTTTTGCCCATTAGAATATTTTTGTTGCTACACTTCAAGCAAATTAAAATTGATGAAATCTGTCCTAGATTAAAATACTTACTGACATGTTCTTTCTGAAAGATGGAGGGAGAAAGGGCTATCGGTGCTGCATACATAGATATATGGGAAGCAACTTAGCCTGAAAAGAGAAGGTTGTCCTTCAGATTGCAGTACTGAAATCTTCAGCCATTCTTGCTCAGACTTGTTTTTGCTGTTATGGTCTTTATTTCAAATGCAAAATGCACATTGTCTGTTGTTACTTTAAGATTTATCTTTTTATCTGTTTTTCAAAACAGTTTTTTGCAATTATAAGGAGAATTATCAGACTGTTATAATGGTAAATTACGACACAGTTATGTTAGTTGAAAGATGAGTGCTCCTGTAATTTTATCGCCTTGTTCTGAACGCTTAACTCATTTCAGGAAACTGTCGGGCATACAGATGCAAAGCAGACAATTGTGTTGAAGCAATCTGAAAATTCATTTGGAGTAGCCCACTTCCACAAATGACTCTTCTTCATCCTTGGCAAAAAGGAGCAATTTTTATTCTCTTTTAAATCAATTTTAATTCCAATTAAAATAGTTCCAGTTGATAATTCCAATTTTAATTACAGAGTCATTTAGGTTGGAAGGGACCTCTTAAGATCATCTAGTACAACCCCCCTGGTTCAAGCAATGTCAGCTACCGCAGGTTGCTCAGGACTGTGTGCAGTTGAATTAAGTGACTTCAGGACTGTTCTTTAAACAAATTTTTTTTAAGGAATTTAGGCAAACCTTTTAGAGGCTATATGTACATGCTGTAGTCCCTGACCCTCGATTTTGCCAGATTAGAACTTCCCTAAACATCCCTCTCATCGTGGGTCGCCTCATCTCCCAGTGGAAATTGTGGCATGTTTAGGATGGTAGCTCTGAATTGCTCTAATGTGGAGTTGCAACATACCAAGGAAACACCTGGAGCTGTTGTCATGTCAGGTTCTAAAATTTTACCTACCTGCAAGCAGAGTTAGTTAAAATTACTTTGTACCTGTTCAGGATGTTCAGTTTCTTTCACAGTAAGATTATTTATTTCTTAGAAATTACAAATGTATTCAAACTCTATTGAAACGTAAGCCAATAAATGAGGCACGTGTTAAGCTACATGGAAAAATGAGTGTACGTAATGTGTGTTTTACCATTCCCTTGCCACCTCACTTTTAACCATAGTTAATATCCTTGATAATACAAGAAACATAGTATTTTCTTATGGGAAAAGTAATTGGCTAATACTAGGCATGCTACCTTCATGCACTTTTACATAATTCACTATGATCTTTTTTTTAATGAGGTTTGTCATAGTAGGTAGAACAAAGACAGTGACTTGGGATATTAAAAATTAAAGAGCAGGCCATAAAGCCAACAGCTTTCAAGAAAACCAGCAACATACATGGGTTGTCTAGATAAGAAGAGTGCAGCCTGAAGTAAACCTGTTGTTAATACTTTTTTTTTTAAAAGTACAAGGTTGGCTTGTCTGAAACTCCAAATTTTCTGCTGAATGTCATTGGCCATATAACCCAGAGTAAATCGTGAAGGCAAAACAGTGAGATGGGCAAGGAACAGTGCAAAATCTATCTATCTGTATGTATAGATATCTGTGTTATGAGGGAAGGCTCAATTCCCTCCTAGGGATCATGGAGCCTATAGAGATGCTCTTAAGCTGTTGCATAGGTGATTGCCTGGGCGCAGCACAGCAAAGGAGGAGGGAAAACATGGAGCAATACCGTCAAACTCTGAGCCCTTTCTAATCAAACAGGCTGAGCCAAATATGACAAGGAGTCAACCTGCCTTTTCTAGGAGTGACTAATGCATACCTCGTGATTTCACAAGGGGCCTCCTGGAGGCCAGCGAATGCCCTGCTTTCATTCTGCTGACTGCGCCAGGCCACTTCAAGCACTCTGCAACAAAATCACTTTTTTGTATCGTAGGTTTATTTTTGCCATTGGCAATGTTTTAAATATAATTTATATTTTTATAATTTGAGAGACAAATTTTAAGCTTTGTATTTTTCCAGGAAATTGAATAAGGGTCAGTAACAGAACATTCTAGTTGGGTAACAAACATTTTTTGAAACAATTATTCAGCAGAATTGCAAGCTGGTATAAGTTTACAAATATGCATGCATTCATTTTATAGTATTCTACTCGCTGTGAAGTTTTAGCAAAATGGGACTATTAATGGATGAAGTAGGAAGCTTAAAACAGACAAAGTCTGGGAAGATATCATGGCAAACCATGTTTTTCAGAAAATGCATTTTTATTGGGAAAAGTAGCTGTCATGTCAAGGAGAGGAGGGACAAATCGCTTCTGGTTATTGGGAATGATAGAATAGGATGGCTTATATTTTTCAATTGTAATAATTTTTCTATATATATTTGAAATGTATTCCATAAAAACCACTTGAAAATAATTCATATATAAGATTTGAGATAAAGAAAACACCTATTATTTCTTTTTCTCAAATTTTCACAGAAAACAAATCCATGAGAAACATAGTTCAATCTATTAATAAATTTTATTGATTCCCTTGAAATAGCCGCCAACAGTTACTATTATCTGAACTTTTTTTTTACAATTCCTAGTTAAATTATCAGAGGTCTGTGCAATGGCATAAAAATAATGAGATAATTTAACAAAAAATAATTTGGACAGGGTGTCATTTAACAACATAAAAATTTATCGATGTAAGAGTTTACTACAACAGTACATCAAAATGCAAAAGGTCATTGCCCCCACAAAAAAAAAGACTTAATCTTCTATAAAAAGCAGAAGATAATTTTTAGGAAGTAATACAGTGATTGAATTCCAGTGTGATTACACTTTTACAGTGCCTAGAGAAGCTGTTAGCTCTCCTTCACAATAAGATCCCACTAAAAAGCAGCTGTCCTTGCTATCATCTGACTAGTGTCATGCTATCTGTAATTCAGGGCAAACTTAAAAGAATTGAAATTTTATTCATATTTAACTAGGTGGACTGCTGTATTAATTTATGACTTTGTTTCACTTTGTCACTGTTAAGTAATGCATGTGTAATAAACCTGCATTTCAAAGTAGGTCATGCTATTCTCATACATGTACAAAGCCAGCATATTTTGTATGTGTTTGGTATTGAAGACAGTTATGTTAAAATGCTGCTGTTGATACCAAATCTAGAGTAGGTGCTGCACTTAGGATTCACGATAGCTCATACTTACAAATGCTATTGTTTTCAGTGGGAGGAATCAGTCATTCATTTCAAACTGTGCTTGAACAAGACCACTCAGCAGAGCTGCTTTCTCACTATCAATGTATTGTGTGTTTGAAACATCTAAAATTTTCCTTTCTGGTAAGTCTAGCCATGAGATCCAAAGAAAATATTGAAGTCCTGCGCTAAGTTTCCAGAATTAATAACTTTGAGGAGAGAAGAGGCTTCATTTTTTGTTTGTTTGTTTGKTTGGTTGGTTGGAGTTGTTCTCTATGACTCAGTCTTTCACTAAAAGCTAGATGAGGAAGAAATGCACGTTCCATGGTACTTTCAGTGTAGATACACAAGGTGAAAGATGTAACAAGGTATGGTAGTTGCCCATCACTGAACAGTGAATTGTTAGATGTTCCTGGGCTGAGAAACTCGAGAAAGGGCTTAAAAGCTGGTTTTCTGTGCCAAGATGTGTTCATCAACTTCAAGGTATTGACAATTGTGATCAACAGAGAGAGAGAGGCCTCTGTCTCCCACACATAATTTCCTACATAGCTGTAGACAGTGCAACAACCATCCTCCTCAAAAATATTGCTGTTGAGGATTTTATGTCCAAGTTCTGAATTCTGTCAAGCAGAACTTTAGTTTTATTTAAACTGAAAATCACAGGAATCTAGTTTTCTGATAGAGGCAGTTGCAACTGTTAGCAATATATAGGAACTCTTGGAAGTGAATTCCTGTGACACACTGTGCCATGTAATTTTAAAAGTATATGATTCTCTATGATGTTTGCTTACATCAAAGCTGCTTTGTCATACTCTGAAAACTTTGCAGTTCCTTTCTTTTTCTACCTGCAATTATTAAAAATAATTGAATTTAATTTATGTTTTATTAGGTTGATTTCATTAATATGTTCATTGAAAATAGCTCTTTGTTTTCTCTCCCATTTGCCTGATCGTAATTTCTAGGCCAAATTTAGTATGAAGGCTTTAAATCTTGTCTCTCTTACAAGAAAGGTCAGGCATCAAGTTCCATCACACTCTAGAGAGCAGAATAATGTGTTATGTATGCTTTGTTCACAGTCCTTTGCTGCTGTGATGAATTCTCAAGTCACATGCGAGAGTAATTTCTGTTTACATTTACTTCAGTCAAAGCAAAGGTGAACTTCTTGCTTTCCCCCCCCTTCTTGAAGACCTATTTCTTTCTTGCTGGGCTTTATTGTGTGTTTGTGGATTATTTTTGGGTTTGGATTTCTTTTTTATTATAGTTAATTTTGGTATAAGTAATACAGTGCTCTGTATATTTTGTTCATTTGGGGGGGGGAATTGTAATACCTGCTGAACAAGCCTCTGTTTGACTTACAGGAACATAATAACCTAATTAAATATGAATGATTTAAGTTACCTGTGTATATGAAAAAATAAACAAATATGGAGTTGATAAGATAATTTCCATTTGAATGAGGTAAAAATGGAGAAAATATTTAATCTACCACAAATTGTTTAATATTAGCTACTGTTAAATCTGAAGTTTGTAATTTTATAACTTTACTGAAATAGTGGCATGACAGGTTCTTGTGTAATGTTACATTTTTTGTTTTGTACATTTTGTACTTGTGATGATTAGTTCCACTTTAAGATGCATCTTCCCTTCAAAATACATAGGAAAACTGTTGTCTTACACCTATTGATAAATTATGCATACTGTGTATCTTTCAGTCCTGAACCTGAAGCCATGGGTAACAAAAATTCGCACAGCAAGCTTTAGGACAAAAAGATAAGATATACAAACAGCAAATAATCTGGGAAAGAGAGTTCACAAAGATAAATATTTTTTTCAGTCATTGCTGACCTTTTAATGTTGTTTTTTGCAGACAGAAGAGTAGATCATCCATTACCATTTTTTTCGCACATCTTTGGTTATTTAGCTTTTTATTTTAATAGATGCAGACTCATTTAATTACCATCAACCTTTTTACTTAGGTCTGTTTTTACTGCAATAAGTCTGATCTCTTTATTAAGATCATAGTATTATCATAGTATTATCATAGTATAGTATTTTAACTATAACTTAACTTCAGTAGGGTCATTTATAGTTGGTTACTTAACCTGAGCAAGAGGTCCACATTCTGACCCTGAGAATTTTTTTTCTAATACTTGTTAGGAATTTTACATTGACACATTGTTCCCTATTCAATGCATTCCAATTTTCAACCTAATGAAGTTGAAAACATCTTTCAATATTTTGAAACCTAATGAAGTTGAAAACATCTTTCAACATTTTGAAAGACTGCAACTGTGATTATAACTACTTTTAGATAAGAAAAAATAGAATACAAAAATATGAGGTTATTTGTTGGTGGAAAACTGTACAGCTTTTAGTATTTCAGACTAAAAGGAGTTATATATCTGTATATGCTACTGCTTACATGTTTTGTACATATGCACAGCACTTTCATTGAAATAAAAATACTAGTTTTAATTAGAATCATAGAATTATAGAATGGCTTGGGTTGGAAGTGACCTTCAAAGATCATCTAGTCCAACCCCCCTGCCATGGGCAGGGACATCTTTCACTAGATCAGGTTGCTCAGAGGCCCGTCCAAGCCCCTGACCTTGAATGTTTCCAGGGATGGGGCATCTGCAACTTCTCTGGGCAACCTGTTCCAGTATCTTACCACCCTCATCGTAAAAAGATTCTTCTTTATGTCCAATCTAAACCTACCCTCTTTTAGTTTAAAACCGTTGCCCCTTATCCCTGTCACTGCAGGCCCTGCTAAAAAGTTTGTCCCCATCTTTCTTATAAGCCCCCTTTAAGTACTGAAAGGCCGCAATGAGGTGTCCCTGGAGCCTTCTCTTCTCCAGACTGAACAATCCCAACTCTCTCAGCCTTTCTTCATAGGAGAGGTGTTCCATCCCTCTGATCATTTCTGTGGCCCTCCTCTGGAACCGCTCCAACAGTTCCATGTCTTTCCTGTGCTGAGGGCTCCAGAGCTGGACACAGTACTCCAGGTGGGGTCTCACGAGAGCCGAGTAGAGGAGCCAAATCACCTCCCTCGACCTGCTGGCCACATTTATTTTTATTCTTTTTATATATTTTCTCAATATGAGTCACAATGGTGTTAAAGAGAAAACCAACTTGACACATAAGTAAACTATTGGAATACTCTTTGAGAAACTTTTCAGAAAGAAGATAATGTAATGATGCTAACTATATAGAAATATTCCCCAAAATACTAAATTTAAGTAGAATATATCAAATTTTGAAAACATCAGCAAGAGTTGCTTATAGAAGAGTAATTTATCATATAGTGAAAGAAGAGGTAGTTTGTTGTATTACTGTTCTGCACAATGCATCTTTATACTTTTGTCATGAGGATATAGTTAAACAGCATGATTTAAAGATAGGCCTGTGAGGAAATGCAACTAAATGTGAGATACGTAACTGATATGGATTTCCTGTGCTGCAGTTGTTAGTAGAATAATATTGAAGTGCTTTTTAACCACAATAGAAGATTTTTTTCAAATTTAGGTGGTTCTGGTGGCACAAAGGTTTAGTCATGAGCTGAAGCCGGCTGAGTCAAGTAATACTTTTGATTTTTCAGATTTCTTTTGTAGGATAATTCAGGTTGGAAGAGAACTTTGGAGGTCTCAAGTTTAAAGCAGGGTCAGCTCTGAGATCAGGCGAGGTTGCTCAAGCCTTTATCCACATGAGTCTTTTAAAACCTCCAGGGATAGATAGAGCTTGCACAAATTCTCTGGGCAATTGACTCAGTTACTTTTGGACTCTTGCCTTCTGCAAGGGCTCTCCTATTACAAAATATTCTTTCATAGTTCAGAATGAGCTAATGCATGAATTAAAAACTATGCCTGATGTAGACCCCAAAATCCAAAAAACCCTAAAAACCCAAGAAAACATGCAAAATTAGTTAGATGATAACAAGCTTGATTGATAAAAGTAATCTGCAGTAAAATACCAAAAAAAGAATTAATATAAATAAAAATAAGTAAATTAACTTTTTCCTTGAAAAAAGCTCTATGATGAAACCAAAAGAGAGAATTTAATATTCAGTTAGTTCAACTTTCTGCATAATTTGTTTCCATATGTAGGCTTTTCTTTTATCTAAGCTTTTTTCTTTCTTTTCCTTAAGGCAATTTATTGCTTCTGTTAAAGGCTAGTGGAAATTAAGTTCCTGATGTGAATAAAAACCTGATGGACCCCTCCATTTTTTATTTCATTGATATATAAAGGTATTTAATTTCATTGCAATACCTTCAAAAGTTATTATATGAAATGTGTTTTTTTAAAATAAATCACAATTCTAATTTCTCTAATATATTAGTGATTAGAGTAAGACCTTTGAAACACACTGTGTGATTGGGAAGAATTTTAGACAATTTTCAAAAATGCTTTAAATTTCATAATTCCTATGATCACTAGAATAAATACGTTCTTTTTAATTCCTTGAAGCGTAGCTAGCTCTGTCAATAAAACCTCTACTATCAAAAAGCTGTTTTTAAGCTGATACATATCTAGTGTACTAGAATGCCTCATTGAAACAATGAATGACACTAATTATTGAGTAACCAACTTAGGTTTTCATTAGCTAGCTTATATGACTTTCTGAAAGAGGGCAATAATAAGCATCGTTATACTTTGTCCTTTGAAAAAATACCTAACCTAAATAACTACAAAATTAAAAACATTTTTTGTATGGGATAGAAATCTTAACTCATATTACTCCTTTTAGTTAGGAAATAGGCACAAAAATTCTAAATCACACAATTTTAATCATTCAGAAGGACCCATCCTTATCACCATAGGAATCCAGCAATAATCTTGTCAATAAAGTATCCAGTTATAATAACAGCCTACAGCTGTATTAACAGCATTGGTTACTATTGTTTCAGTAAAGCTTCTGTTCATAATTTTTAACAGGACAATACCAGTTATTGTATTGAGAAATCCATTATAGCTCTTAATTAAATATGTAAAAAAAAAATTCATGTAAATTTTAGTAACTTGTAGTGATACTGTTGTAGCACTGGCTGTTTAAGGATTTAGACAAGGAAAGGTTTGTTAGGAAGCACAGTATCTTTTATTAGATGAATGGGTGCTTTGTTGAAGAGGTCTTCTTTGTCACTGTCAGGTCATGTGGGGAAGCAGATCACCTGGAGGAGAGTGTATATAACTCAGGGATGTACTGAAAACTAAAATAAATTGTTAAGGAGTTAACTCAAATTCAATGGAGACAATAATTAAGCTGGACTGTCATGAAACTGTTCCATTTCTATTGGGCTTTATAATTCAAAAGTAGCCATGGTCAAGTTTACAATTCCTTAAGAGAACGCTATTACTGTAAGGAAGACTTTCCTGTCCCTAAGAAACAAAATTTCCCCGTTTTTCAACATGCAAAAGCTTACTTACCTTGAATATTGTATAATTTATGTTACAGTTACCTGCATCTTCTGTATATAGAGACTAAATATCTCTGGATGTTATTTTTCTGCACATTATATTTTTGAATATCCTAGTTTTTCTAATAAAATATTATCTCTACCTACATGCCTAGGCTCCTGTTTTCCAATATATGACTTAAAACTGTAGAATTATGGAGACTGAAGGAAATTGTGGGCGGGTGGGGGGACAGAGAAGTTCTAGCATGGTTAGGGATGTCGTCTGTTTCAGATGGGATCAATGGATAATTTTTTTCACAGTAAGCACTAAAACATTTGTAGATAAATCTCCTTGGCTACAATTGACTTTTCAACAGCATTTTAATCTATGATTTAAACTTTGTTTTAAAGGGTAAAAAGAGCACTTTTTGGGTCTTCTGAATGGGATGTTCCAGCTTCTAATACCTTCTTCAGGACTCTGCTGGTTATCTATAGGATATCATGCTCAAGGATGGACCATTGAGACAGTGGTCAGATTCTGTGGGGTTTGCTTTGTTTGTTTTGCTTTCCTTCTGAGGTTGACATCCAAAGGGATTGATATGTCAGCTCAGAAGCTAATCACAGGTAATTAAATTGATCCATATATAGCTAAACTCAGAGTCTTAAAGAAGGGTTGAATTGCTTCCACTGAAAAAAAGAGATAAAGCTCTGGCCAGAGGTAGGAGAGGAGGCAATTTAAAAACAAAAAGACAAACCAAAATGAAAAAGCGAATTCTGAATTCATTTTGTTTTGTGTATCATTCTATTTTCTTCAGTTCCCAAGACAGTTATAGAGCTGTGTCTGGAAAGACACTTTAAAATAAAATACAAGTGTGATAAACAAAACAGTCCTAAAGCAGAGTGACTCACATTTAAAGCTGAGACTTCGAACTGGTTTTTAGAAGTGTTCAGTTACTGACTTTCTCTCAGTCTTGGCTGAATGCAGCTAGCATGGGATTATGCAGAGGTGAAGCGCTCTGAGGTGAAGGGAGGGCTGTTTTTTTAAAACAAAATCTACATAAGCAACTTTAAACTCGGCTTGTACTGAATTGCAAGTCCCACACACAGCATCAGTGGCATGAGTCTGCTTCACGTATGAGAAGGATCTATGTAATGAACCAGCTGCAACTTTAGAGAGAGAGAGACACAGAGGTGCAGCATCAGTTTGAAGAGATCTCCAAATACAATAATTTGGAATCTTCCCATCAGTTGAGTATAACAGCCAAGTCATCCTTATTTAAAGCCAGCTACGTTAGTTTATTTCAGATGTTGGAAGATTTGGGGAACGTTATTTATCCTGAACAAGTAAAAGATGTAACTTACATATTGACTTTAGTATAGTTAAACATGGCAAATATATTCCCACACAAAATATTTTATAAGGAAAATGTTAACTTACCAAATTAGGTACTTCCACGAGGAAAGTGTATTTAAAAAAAAAAAAAGGCAGAGAACATAAAAATCTCAATCTTTAGTCTACCAAGATAATTTCTTAGATTTTAATTAAATGCATGTTAATATTCTTTACCCTTTCGAATGTACTCTTTCCTCCTTTTTGGATACTCACTTGTTTCTATCCAACAATAGCTCTATCCAACAATCCAGCTCTTTTAGTAAGTTTCCCTCTTCACTTTTGAGTTGTTATTGAGCTTCTCAACTTGACAATCTCTGTGAATAGAAAGTACTTCCTCTAGTTGCTTTTCAAGATCGCTGCTTTTGACAATCAAATTCCTCAAAAATCTTTAGAATAGGTTCACAACAGATGTAAATCTTTTCAGTTTCAAGAAACTCAGTAAATTTCCAGTGAATTGTATGCCACTTTGTTCTTTTACTTCAGAAGAAGAAACAAAATGCCAAATTCCTCGTCAATTATAGCCCTTAGGGATCATCCATGTATTTTACAATAGCCTGAACTTCTATATACTTTCTCCCAATAATTGATTCTAGCATTGTATTGCTTTTATTAAGCACAGAAAGTGCAATAGTTGAACTGCATTATTTCATGAGATGCTCTAGAGGCATCAAAATTCGGACACATATCTGAGTCACATCTCCTGTGTCATTCTTGCTCTGGGCAAGGAGGGTAGTAATTTGCTGCTGTCCTAATTTTACTAGCATGAAGTTTCCAGTTTCTCCTCTACCATCTCTTCCTATCTATGTAGCTTCAGTTCTCTGGCCAGAAAATGCTCCCTGATCCAAGTTTTTGACAGACTGAACAAAGAATGAGGGGAGATGTTGCATTGCATTAGTCCTGAGAAAGTGCCTTGTTCAGTAACAGTTGAGCCCTTCAATTTTCATCTCTTTCCAGTAGGAGCTCTATTGTGTTTTGACATTTATAAGTGCATATCAAAAAATGACAAATAATAAAGTGGTGATGTTAAAGTTAAATTAGTTTTGCCTGCAGTTCAACTAGATTATGAATGAATGTCCAACTTCTGCACTTTTCATGTGTTTACTTAATGTTTTAAAGACAGTTTCTAATCTTTAGAGAGGGCCTAGGTTTCCTTCAGTGTTTGCAAAACAGCACATCCAGATTTAAATCAGTGGAGCTATGAACTGAGTCCAACTCACTGCTTTAAAAACAAAATGTTGTTTTAGATGTCAAATGTCAGAAGTCAGTATATGACTTCTGAAATTCTCCTTTTGACCATCAAAGAGGATTTTTCTATTTGTTTGTTTCTCTATGCATGGCTATATACCTTTTGATTTATTTTACTGTGTTGCACTGCACATCCCAGCTATGCTGACTGAGAACTTTTTCTAAAGTAATAAAACAGTTCCTGTACTGTTATGGTTCTAGGAGAGATTCTATTATATGCCATC
This sequence comes from Phoebastria nigripes, assembly GCA_035582835.1. Lineage (NCBI taxonomy): Eukaryota > Metazoa > Chordata > Aves > Procellariiformes > Diomedeidae > Phoebastria > Phoebastria nigripes. Next base: position 186,353 of record JAYKAV010000555.1, read on the forward strand.
ACATTTATTTCTTCTGTTCAGGGTAGTGTATATTTGTGCCTTCTAGTCTGAAATATGTTAGTAGATCAAAAATAACACAATGGGATAACCTTTTCGATTGGTGGTGGAGAGGACTGGCAGGGCTGCAGTCAGGCAGACTGCATGGTATGTTTGGCATTTCTACAAATAGTTGTATTAAATTAATAGCCACATCATTTTCAATCCTGTAAAATTTGGCTCCACTTTTAAATTTATGTTATGATCGCAGGGAGGAGTAATTTTCTTTTCTGATGTTTGACTTTTATAAATGTACCATAATTCAAAGCCGTGACCATGCAGTGTTATTTTACTAAGGAATGAAGTTAAGCAAACACCCTTCAGCTGAAGGCAGGTTCTACAAAATACTTTTGAGACAAAATTTAAATATTAAAAGTTACATGTTACATAGCATTTTGGAGTCAGGTGCTTCTCAGTTTAAATATCTCAGATAGAACATGCCTCTCAACTATTTTTGATCCTTTTCTGGCGTGGGAGCTCATATGGTAGAGACCCTATCAATTACCATCAGCTAAAGAATTGACTTACAGTAATTTCTAAAAATAAAGTTGTCAGTCAATTTAGATTTTGTATTCAACAGAGCAGGGAAGGAAAGATTGGAACATGGATTTGGGCATAAACTTGCAGTTTTATAAAAAATTGCTGTGAGTATTACAGTCCACATAAAGCAGATATGAAACTGAAATGTTAAAAGCTCTCCTAAAACCAACAGACATTGTTACTGCATTGAATTAATTAATGCATGAAGGAAAAGATCTTGTTCAGCTCCACCTTTTTTTTATATATTTCAGAATTCTCTTACTTCTCTGTGTGTTATTGCTAGGATTTGGGGATATGGACTATTTTTGGTCTAGAGATAAGTTTTATCAATTCTAATTTTAAGAAGTTAAGCAGGTAGCGTTCTAGCAGCTTTTCATTTACAATGTTGTACTAAAACCAATGTAACATAGTTAAGTAAGGGAGGCTTCACACAAAGAAGCATTTTTCACTTTTTGAGAGAAGAGTTAAAGATTACTTGGTTTAAAGGCAATGATTTTATTTTTGGGTCTGGATGTGATCAACTATTTTATAATGCATGTGGCTATCATACATACGAAACTGTTTGGGGACCTTTCAAAATTTTATCCTCATTTCAACAGAGAAAGTTCAGAAGTGCAGAGAAAAGTGACTGTTGTCTAAGCAATGGTGGTTTTGTGGAAGCTCTTGATTTTTACCATCAAGAGCATAGGACCAGTTTAGACACTAACATTCAATTCCACAAAGGCTATGAGAAGCCGTGCAAGAGGCACCTCGTTCAGAAGGGAACATGACAGAACACCTCTATGGATCTTTAGCCATAGAGGCTTCCCAATATCCCATAACAAATCTAAGCTTCATTGATGCCAGTATCATACACTTCCATGAATGGTTTGAGGCGCTTCCTTCCCTCCCTTCCTCCGATATTTAGTCAGTTGATATAACCATCTGATCGTCTGCAAAGAAGACACATTTCTTCCATGATGTATGTGCAGAACAGAAACCAATGCAGTTTATTCAAACTTATTTTTCATCTTTCATCAGCAATGTGAGCCCTACTAGGATTTTCTAAAGCATCTAACATCTGTCTCATTGCACATAAGAACCTTGAGTGGTCTAATGAAGGTTATGTTTTGCTGAGTAAGATGATGTAATACTTCATCTCAATGTTCCAAGAAAAAAATGACTGTTTTTTTTCCTCTGACCTCCTGACTGCATTGCACATTGCCTCATGTTTCTTTTCCCCAGGCAGGAAGTGACTATTAAATACATTTCTCTCCCTTTATTCAGCTACGGTTCTCAGAGTTTGCTTACTATGAATATATGATATTATTTTAAAATATTTTCCTGGACTCTAATTGTATAATAACTACATCCATTCCTACTTGCTTAAATGAAGTATGCACAGAGTGAAGAGAAGATCAAAATCACTGAAAAGATCTCATTTTAATTTTAACTATCAGTTATTCAAACCCTCAGAAGTTGACTTTAAATTTTTAAAATCCAGGCTTTCTTTAAAAGGTTGAGAAATTAAGTCAATATTTTAATTTCTTTGATTACTTAATTCATCTGTCTTTGAAGTAAGCATACCTACAAAACTGTATTTAAAAGCTACATCTTCCTATCAACATAGGTTTTTAAATTCTGCATCTGAAATAGAAAACAAATCACCTCCACAAAAAGTATCTTTTCTTTTTTGGAAAGATTGATGCTTACAGTTATCTCTCTACTTCCAAGCACTGTATATAGCTTCAGTATATAAAATTCCAATAGGTTTACAGTCCATCCAGATTTCTGTCACTTGTGCATCCTTAGCATTATGTTGCCTAATCATGTCTATTTTGGTGTATTCTGGGAGTATCTGTCCAGTCCTCTCTCACTGCTTTTGGAAGAAATAGGACGTTTTTAATTCAGTCCTGTCCCTTAGAAAAGGAAGCATGTGTTTAATGTTATTTTCCCAACACAAGCTTTAGTGACATCTCAAGGTAATAAAATGCCAAATTCTGTAAACAAAATGATTTTTAACTTTTTAAAAAAAAAAAAAAAAACAACCATATTAAGGTAGACATTTACTTTAAAGTTTCCAGAAGAATACACCTATCTGTGATTGTGTACTTCCCCTTGTATATGAATGAAAGCAACAAGATTCTTTTCAATAAGGATGATGCATGTTTAACCTGCGAACATAGAAAATACACTTGAACACTCACAGGCATTTTGTGCAAGAATCTTTCCAAAGAATGTGGTAGAAGCTAGATCAAAGGCAAAAAACAATTTCTGAGCACTGCTGTAAATAAAAGAGATAAATACTTGAAGCTACATATGGATTCATCAGAGAACCACTTGGCACATTATTTTAGTCAGAAGTAAAAAAATATGATTGATTCAGTTACAACATACTCTGTCGCATTCTCCACAGAAACCTCCCATTCAGTTGTTGAATGGAAGACACCACCCATTCTGATTTCCACTAACTTCTTGTGAATCTTATTTAATTCTTTAAATTTATCTTTAGCCAATTTAGCTTCATCACAAGACCAACGTTCATCTGAATCATTTCTGTGGGGATGATTTTTTACAGTTAATTAGGCATTCATTAGCTACTAGCCAGTAGAAAGCAGGAAGTTTCTTGGTTTAACTGTTAATCAATAGATTAACCCTGTTCTTCCTAGTTCATTTTTTAGACACTGAAAAAATCATGGAAAGATCCTTTCAATCTTCTTGGAAAAATACTTATGCTGTAAACCAAATGCTGAAGAGGACATGGTACACATTTCTCCCACTGATGTCAAAATCATTGTACAAAAATTCACAGAATTATTATTTCTTTAGGTTTAATTTTTCTTCCTTGACTATGTTGACATTATGGAAATTGAGTTTTACTTTATATGATGTCTGATCCTAAATGCTGCTGTATTTGATTCTATATTCTGGAATAAGTCAGTATTAGCATACTCTTTCACTTAAGTACATTCACTGAAAATAATGGAACACTTTGTTTTTCAGTTACGCAGATTACTTACATGTCTAAATATATCAAGTAAGTTTCAATCATTTCTGCTTTTATTTCTGGCAATTTTTGATTTCCTATATTTTCTTTTCCTTCAACACATGGAGATTTTTCATGTTTATTATGCTATAATGGAAGCCAGATTTAGTCTTCTGATTTCTGCTTTCCCTACAGCTTCAGAGAGTTGAAAAGAAAAATAATTGAGACTGGTTTTAAAAGACCAGTCTAGTGTAGGCTGATTCTCCTCATTTGCACCAATTTAACAGGGTCTTCCTGACTCTCATAGAGTTATTATCTGCTGATTACTCATCAGTCAGACCCTCAGACAAAGGTCTGGTATGGCAATGCTAATAGGAAACTAAATTGTTATATTATGCATTTTAATAAGTGCTAGAGACAAGTCAATGGAAATTACTGGGATACCAGTGATTTGGTTTAAAAAGAAAAAAAAAAAAAGTCTAACCTGAATCTTTAGGGTTTTTAAATGAATTGGAATGGCTTGCAATCCAATAATGTTCAAGCAACTGTAATTTAAGCATTCCATAGTGCATTTCAAGGGTTTGTCTGAGATTCAGAGGAGCAAATGATACAAGAAATAGAATAGTGAAATGGAATATGCATGTCTAAGACATGGTCTTCAAAGAAAGAACGAGATTTTTTAACATAGACATACATTTCTTATTATTATTGCTACTTTTAAAGTGTATTTTAATAGAGACAGTCTGAGGATTACTCAACTATTCTATTTTGTCTTTTAACTCAGGTCTGATTTTTCTCCTTTTGGATGCTTCTGTAAATCCTTTGGGAAACTGTTACCATTATTTCATTGTTTTGACACCCCAGTGCTCGATTCCAGGCATTTATCATCTGCTGCATATCCAATAACTTATCCTAACACTGAGGACTGATCCTGTGCCCTAAGGAAACATGGTAGAAGGCATTTAAGGTGATCAAATAAGTACAGTTTTACTACATATCATCAAGCTTTCAAAGGTACATGAAGACTCATCCTGTGTTTGTGTGCTGTAGTTTGCTCTGGATGGGCCAGGCTGGAGGTAGTTCTTCATAACTGTGTGCAACTATTAAGGCCCTTTTATGGTGTAAAGGCACAGTAGCTGTAGGAACTTTTCTGCTACAGACAGGTTTGGTTATGGTTACAGGATGGCATAGGTTGGAGCTCCTTTCTCTGTATCTTTCGAACTTTGCGTTGCATGGTTCTAGCCTGTGTCTTGGCAAGAAGATCTTGAATTATTAGGCTATTTCTTTTACCTTTTTTTCCCACAATGCATGCAAAGTATCTTAAAATGTCTATTAACCAGCAGATATAACACTGTTAGGCTACCAGTGCACTTCTAGTGTTCTCATTTTTCTATTCATCAGTGGTAATCCCTGGGATTTCTTGTAAGCTTCTTCTAGTAACTACATTTAGTTTCCAAGATTCCTAGAAAAACTGGAAAATCTCTTTAAAATATCCTACTTCCTTTCTTAAACTTGAGTTAGTTAAAAGCCTCTAGTTTCTGTCTTCTATGCTATTTATTTCTGTGATTTTCATTTTAATGTGCATAAATGCACATGCCAAAACTGAAACATAGCATTTTCTGTTTTACTTGGCTACTGTTTCTTAGAGTTCTAAAATAGAATGGGCAGGGATATGTTCAATATTATTATTTACTCATGTTAGAATTTTGTTGTTATTTTATTTACTGCTGTTATGCACTGTGCAAAACAGTGTGAATTTTGCTTCTATTCCCAGATCCTTTTTTGTCTTCCAATATCTGCCTGTAGCATGAACAATGCCTTCACCTCCTTCCCCTTTTTCTTCCAGTCTCCATTAATTTCTTTATGATGATTTAAGCTGCTTATTTTCCTGTGCTATGTAAATCATTCTGTGTTCTACTGCCTCCTCTCTTTTCTTAGTGTGACTGCTGTTTTAGTATCATCAGCAAGTGTTACCGTTACAGCATGATCCCTGGCACAACTTTGACTTGTGATGCACAGATTTAGTCATGCTTGATCCACTCTCTATATGGGTCTTTGCCTTATTTTTCCGAGCTTCTGTTTCTCATGTATACTCTCTGTAGCACATAAAACATCAGTAATTCCTGTGCTGAACAGTATGAATGGATTTTATAGAGTAGTTTTCTGAATAGAACTGGATTACATTTTTCACCAAATTCATTAAACTACTTTTTTAAAAAAATGGCTTTTGATATTAGCTTCTATGTGTTCAGAAACATTTACAAAAGCTGCATTCCAGTGTCATTTCTGTCCACACAGTCATGATAAAATTAATCTGGGTGTCCGTTTGTCCTGGTTTCAGCTGGGATAGAGTTAATTTTTTTCCTAGGAGTTGGTATAGTGCTATGTTTTGGATTTAGTATGAGAATAATGTTGATAACACACTGATGTTTTTAGTTGTTGCTAAGTAGTCTACTAGTCAAGGACTTTTCAGCTTCCCATGCTCTGCCAGGTGCACAAGAAGCTGGCAGGGAGCATAGCCAGGACAGCTAACCCAACTGGCCAAYGGRRTATTCCATACCATGTGACGTCATGCTCAGTATATAAAGCTGGGGGAAGAAGAAGGAAGGGGGGGATGTTCGGAGTGATGGCGTTTGTCTTCCCAAGTAGCCGTTACACGTGATGGAGCCCTGCTTTCCTGGCGATGGCTGAACACCTGCCTGCCCATGGGAAGTAGTGAATGAATTCCTTGTCTTGCTTTGCTTGCGTGCACAGCTTTTGCTTTACCTATTAAACTGTCTTTATCTCAACCCACGAGTTTTGTCACTTGTACCCTTCCGATTCTCTCCCCCATCCCACCGTGGGGGGAGTGAGCGAGCGGCTGTGTGGTGCTTAGTTGCTGGCTGGGGTTAAACCACGACACCGTTATAAGTTTCTAGGAGCTGTGGGTTCTTGCTAAATCAAACTCTGAACATCTATGTGCACACTTGTGCATAATGCTTTTAACAGGGATAAATTTAAGACAAATAGCAAACAACAAATTATTCTGTGGAGTTAATTTTGAAAGCAACATAGTGGTTAGGAAAAAAAAAGTCTGTAAAGGATACTTTAATATAAATACTTTCTCACTATACAAGCAAAGAAATCTTTGGTAGTATGACGTTTGTTGTTTCCAACAGATTTAGGTAATGTGAACTCAGTGTATAACTCTAGAAATAAAACAATTCTCAGCTTTTTAGTTGTTCATGTTTTAGTGAAATGAGAGATGCTACAGTAAATATGCATCATTACTTTTTTTACAATAAAATCACTCTTTTTTAAAAAGTCTTTCGAAGCTAATAGAAATTGGAAAACAAAATGCTGCAGCACCTTTACATGTTATTCATTTAAGGCAAAGACTAATTCACATTTACAGGAAGAATAAATCACATGTTTTGCTCTAATCATTTCTTCATTTAATTTATTTTCCTAAGGTTATTATATGATAAGATTATTTATTTTATTTCAAAGTTCCTCTTCTAGAAATGTGGTAAGTCGCACGAGTACTATTTCCGCCATCCACTAATGTGTCAGATTTAATTTTTTTTCTGTGATAGTCAATTCTGTTTTTAATTTTGACAATAGAAATAATTCAATCTTCATGACTGTAAAAACAGTATTGCAATAAATCCAGGTTGCTCTATACCCAATAACAGTCTCGGAGATCTCATTAACTGAGGACTGGAATGAAAAGTGTTGTAGTCTTGTCGACCTGAGTGAAGCAGAAATGTTGGCAGAATTTTAAAGAATCTGAGGACAAATCCAGACTCTGTTATCTCTGGTTTTTTAGTGCTTTTAAAGAGATCATTACAGTTGAGCTTGTCACTCTTCTATTTGTATAAATAACAAATTGTTTCATAGCAATGTTTCCTCTCAAGGATTAAATTAAAAAAGGGGTTAAGGAGAAGAGAAGAGTAAAGCAGTTCCTGTTTCTTTGCTGCATAATTGTTTTCACAGCTAATTCCTAAAAAAAAAAAAATAGAGCTGTATTTGAAAAAAGGCATATTAATTGTTTGGTGTCAAAATAATAAATTAATTGCATTTTTTCAAGAATCAGAATTTCTTTCTTCCTTGCCTACAAATATAAAACTTTGCAATAGTGGTAGGACAATTCAGGACTTGGCTGAATAGGTTTTAATGGAAGCATGGTCTTTGCTTTTGTCAGTAATTAATGTTCATATTTCAAAGCAGAACTCAGCTCTTTGTCTCGGTGAAAGTGAAAGCATTTGAGAAATGGAAGGAAACTGAAAATTGTAGTAAATGCAGTTAAATGTGAGCCTTATACCTGACCTGGAAGTGTCATTTGTGGAGTATGAAACTAGTAGGACTTACAGTTTCAGCTTTATCTTTTTAAGGAGAAAGATCCTTTGTTACCGTGTACCTTTTAAAGATATATATTTTTCTATTATTAACAAGATCTCTGCTCAAAAAAGTATCTGCATTTTTTGTTTGCATTGCAATGTGAAACTATTGACTTTTTTTTTGTTGATGGATCATAAAAATTGAAATGAGTAAAATCTTTTTACTATTTGTTCGAACACCAGTGATTATTTACTGGATGTCGCTAAAAACCTTCCCCAGACTCTTTGAAAACACTTTTAAAACTTTTCTCAGCTTGATCTGAGTTTTGCTTTTTCCAGTTGTCCATAAGAGAGAGAAGAGAAGAAACTTGTCAGTTTTACCTCTAGTGCAGCGGGAAATTGAGTAGCAAAAGTTGGGGAAGTGCCCCAACCTTGAATCATCTATCTGCTAATCTGCCCTCTTAGAATTGTTACAGAGAGATTTTCCCAAAGAGCAGGAACCCAGCGTGAATGATCAGAGTCGTTGAATAACACCCAGGAAGAGCTTAATTTCCTTTCTAGATGGCAGTGAATGTCAGGAAACTGGCTAGCAAATTAGGTGCCTAAGTACTCTGAAACGTTTGATGTTCTTTCACAAAAACATCCCTTAGCATTTCATAAACAGATAGAAAGGATTCTACAAATGCATAAATACACATTTTTTTTTTGTTCTGAATATTAGTCATGATATTGAAGAATAACATAGAAAAATGGGATAAAATATTCTGGCTATTTCCCTCACCCCAAACTTGTGCACAAGGGTAGACGAAGTCTGAATTTAGGAAGGTATGTAAATCACTTAATTTTCACTGTTTTGTTTGTGGTCAGTAACTGAATTGGAAGTAAAAAGAAGCTGTTAGTCATTGACCACTTTTCAAAAAGGCTGTGTGTTCAGATACTAAGACTTAGGCCTAGGAAACTACTTTAAGGAAACCATAAAAATACAATGATGTAGCTTAATTTGTCATCCATGGAACTGTTGCCCATCCGTTAATAAGATAATAATAATAATAACAGACCTACTGCAGTCTTGTTGAGCAAGCAAAGACCTGTTTGAAAGTATACAGAAAATCTAATACTATTACCTGTTTTCATTCATTCCTTTTATGATTTTCCTAAGTGTAGAAAGAGACTTAAAATAGAACATTATATAATATATTTATAATTTGGACTTGTTCTATCAAGAAGTTTGAATTCAAACAATCTTTCTCTTTCTGCATGTATTTTTGTGCGTATACGGATCTCTGGCCTGCTAGATCCTATTTTCCCACACTGACTTTTTATGTTATATATATATTAAGGTAATTCCATCACAATAACCCCCAGACATGAGTGTAATTTTGCATAATTTAAAGGTTCTACACTGAAAATAGCAAATCTTCACTTTTTTAAAAAACATTTTCTTCCTGATTTTTTCCATGGAATATATGATACCTCCTTGTTATCTTTAGGCGAAGCAGTGCATGCAGTAAAATAAAAACTATAAAGCCCATTCGCTCAGCTCAAAACTGGCTGGATAACTGGTTGGTGATTTAACTTGTCATCACAGGGGAATTTCCTTTTTTGTAGTCTAAATGGAAATAATTCACTCCAGGACCCACACATGGTCTACATTTTTCTCAGCTTCTTTGTCAGTCACATGTCTTTGTCAGTTGGGTATAATAGAAGGAGGAGCATGTTTCTGTAGTCTTTATTATAGTATCTTTTTTTTTTTTTTCCCTGTTTTATATAATACTAGTGACTCCTGATTTCTGAAAGCTTAAGTGGTTATCCAATATCTTAAAGAAAAACAACAGAGAGTAATAATCTTTGCTTACAACTTTTTGTAGAAGGAGAATTCAAAACCCTGTGGCATAATTTGAAAGACAGCACTTTGTTATTGACAGTACCTTCTTGCGAACTTCTGAAGATATTTTTTATTCTTGTCAATATTGTCCTTCCAGATATGGTAAGCTGTGATCTTTTTAATCTTTTTTTTTCTGAGGGAACACAAATCAGCAGTCACTTAGAATTTCTTTTTTCCTTTTTTACATCCTGGTAATATAGTTCTGGGAATAGGGCATGAGCTTCTACCTGCTGACTGTGCATGAGCACAGAACAAAACATTTTGTTTTGACATAGCTATTTGCTTCTTAACTTTAAAAGGGGCAAGATGAAATTGCTGAATAAAGGCTTCAAGGTAAAGAAAGCACTGCTCTACTGAAGTACACAACAGAAAATTGACTATGATCTTACTCATACTGCTGCTCAGTAGTGAAAAGGAGAAAATAAGGAAGATAAAGCTCTTCCTAAGTCTTACAGTATTATGTTGCCAAATATGAGAGCCTGAAATACTTACATCCCTTTTTACTTTTCAAAATAGATTTACTTCACCTTTTCCCTGTAGTATACAATTCTGTTATTTGCAGCTGACTCAGAATTAATGGACACTACCAGTGCATCTTGTAATTTTTACTAGGATTTTTTTACTAGCTGACAGGGACTAAGAAAAGAAAGAAAGGGAAAAAAAAAAAAAAATTCAATGTATGTTAGCCTCTGAAGGGTTTCAGTTAAGGTAGAGAACATTTAATGGGCCAAAAAAAAAGTGTGACGCACTTACATGAATACTGAGGGTAAAAAAAACCCACCAGACTATATGTCTTATATCAAAGTTGTTATAAAACAGTCACTAAATGAGGATACATTAGTTATTTGGCTTTCTTCTCTTCTTTTTCAGATTGTAAAGCAAAACATTTAAAGAAACTGTTCTTTTCTTTTTCCAGAAAGGGCGTACATGAGTATCATTTTACTATAAAATGAAATTAGATTATTAATATGAGTCCATGAATGCAGAATTAATTATTTTCTTCATTTATTTGATTCATTGTGTTTTCAAGATTAATATTTGGAAGATGGAGGTGCTCTCAAGCTTAGGGTAAAATTAAATAACACAAGGAAAAACTGGAATCTGGATTGTTCTGATTCCCAAATTCCATCCATAGTTGTCATCATTAAAACCATCATAATCTTTGATTATTATAAAATTTATAGCAGCTTTCCTTATAAAATTTTCAAATAGAAACAGAATGAATTCTTTATTCTTCACATAATTCCCCCTCTCCTGTTCCTTCGCCTTGATCAAGGGCACAGTGTGGGTACAAGCTTGGTTCTCTTGGTTATGTCACAGCTGTGTACCTGCTCTTTCCAAGAAGCTGATAAGGTAACACTGTGAAAAATTAAGTGCAGGATAATTTTTTCTTTTTTGTTTTTTTTTAACATGCTGTATGAATTTTCATCAGCTCACACACAGTAAAGCACAGTGAAAATGCAATTGTAGCAAAGACAGACATTTCCCAAAGTATCCTCAAACTCCTAAGGAACTGCTGGAGGTGCTGCAATAAAAATATTTATAGTCTGTTCTTATTGGAGATGCTGCGTAATTCGGTGTTTTTGAGTGATTCAGGTGTATCAGTTTATAGGACGTTAGTTTTCAGAGAATGATGAGCACCAGTAATTGTGAAATCATTTCATGGAAGTAAGTGAGGCATGGGCTTTTTTTCAGCTTTAGAACAAGTAGGACAATAGTGTGAACTCCTGCTATCAGAGAGTATTTATGGATACTAGCACCTACTATGAGAGAAAAAGTACAGTATAAACTACTTGTGGCACTTTGTTCTGTAGTTGTTGGGGGAGGGTAAGGGGTTTCTTTTCATTAGGACCCTGGGCCACTCCCAAGTCATATGGAAGATTTTCACTGATGCTGCATAGTATAATATTCTTTAGATGATACTCAAGAAAATAGATTCATTTAACTTACAGTGTTTACTATATGGATGTTATCCATAGTATTGCTGTTGATATACACTTTTTGGATAGTGGAAATATTTCAGATATTTCTAGTTATATTCAGTGGAAATAAAAATAGACAGTTGGTGTTTGGTCATGTTTTAAAATATTTTAGCTTTTATGCTTAATGAATAGTATAAGAGTAATTTAAAATGTTAAGTAACAACTTGAAGGTAGGGAGAATTTAAAAAAATAATTCTTGGCAAAATTAAAATTCACATCCTCTTTAGCAGCATCTCAAATGATATATAGCCAGTTTGGTGTTGCTATATGATCCTCATAACCTCTCCTGAGATTTAAAGAATATATTTCAGGAGTATTGCACTGCAAACCCTTACTACTGTAAAAAGCTCTTTGTTCCACCAGAAAACAGACAATGCATTTTAGCTCTGTTGGAAAATGAATAGCTCAGCAAGATTTGCTCTAAGAAGGTCAAGTATTGTCTAAGATCGTACCTCTTGTTCTACCAATACATTTTTGCATGGTCTGAGAATTATTCTTATATAAGGCCTGATACCCTGAGCTAATCTATAAATAAACTAAGTTGCAGCCAATACTTGTTGAAATCCAGATTTTTAAATACATTCAGTTCAGGAGATAAACAAGTTTGTCCAGAAATACTTAAGGACTGAATCACAGTAGCTTTGCATAAAAATTTATCCTAATACAAATTGAATCTTATACATGATAACATAATGCAATTTTTAACACTTACTTTGGACTCTGTCTTTGCAAGAATCAGTATCAGAATCAGTTTATGTATTACTATTCTGATAGAGTTCACTTGATGAGACTGACTTTTCAGAATTTGGCAGTCTGTAAGTATCTTAGTTTGTGTGAGATCTATGCAGTAGTAAATTAGCTTTTCCTGTCCTTTTAGACTTTGCCACTACAATACAAAATTGACTACACATGCGATTAATAAGTAAAGACTGTTTACTTGGATTTTAAGAGCTCTGTTTCAGGATTTAATGTGTAGTAAGAATAGATTCAATATAGTGTGCGGAGAGCTTGCATGACCTAATTAGCTTATTCAATCATTTGTTAAAATCAAAGGCTATGAAGATGTCTTCATCTTTTTTCATCATTTCCCTGAAATCTGGAAAAACAAAAATCCCGTAACTTTACATTTACTGGCAAGGTCTTTGAAAACATTTTATATTATGCTCTAGCTATACATACATTTAATTAAATCTTCCTGTCAGCGGTATTGAAAAGACTTATTTATTGATAAGTGTAGCTAGGATAAAGTTAGGGAAGTAATTACAGTGCAGAATCTATAATATCTTACTACAAATATTGAATAATGTTAACATTTTAGCTTATCTTCTCTTTTTTCTGTAGCTTAATTAAAAGTAACTCACTTAAGCAATGTTTGTCAGATTCAGTAATTAAAATTTCATTAAGTAGTAATAAAGCCAGTAATGACCGTGGGTTTTCTTTTTCTTTTCACATGTGGAAGAAATATTCTTGTGGTGTCATCTTTTCCTGCCTGATCCTCCTAATTAGACTGCTGTCATCTTGCATGATGATCAAAATATACATTTTTTGTTGCTTTTTTTCATCTAGTAGTGCAGAGGAAATGGATTCAGACAAACTTGTTTTTAGAAAGCAGAGTCCTCAACTGATACTTTGCTTTAAATAATAAAACTCTGTATGGAATAATGGAAAAATAACCTTCTCTAGATAACTGTGTGAAATTCTAGTGATCACTATGAGACCGGACAAAATTTTTTAGTTAAAAGATTTGTTTTAATAAAATCTATGAAATTAAAACCTGAAGGGGAATATTACAATATCTGATCTTTTATGGTGCAAACTGTAAAAATTTCATGTAGTCACTTCTGCACTCAGTTGCATACTTGTGCAATGAGAACGTATTTTCTAGAATTATAGCTACTGTTTTGTCTTCCTCTGGTTCTGAATTTTCAGATTTCAATTTTTAAGCTCTTCTCTGTAATCACACAAGTTAATTGTTTGGTTTTTTTTAACAAAGGAAAGAAAAAATAAGACAAAAGCATTGTTTCTTAAAGTTGCTAAGCTTTGAGGAAAAGAAAAACAATGAACTTATGAATCAAGGGACAAGGAAACTGCTCTTTTTCTTGATCTTGTAATGCTCCACTAACAAGTTAAAAAAGAATAAAATAAAAAATAAAGTCACAAAACACCAAAACAAAAGAGCATTTAAGTTCTCTTTATTTTGATGAGAGGACACATCTGCAGCTTTTGGTGGAGTCATGTCTTGTATAAATAGTAGCAGAAAATTGAAATACATTACGTTACTGCTTTCTGAATACACTAGCATCTAGTCAGTTATCTTTTCAACTAATAAGCTGCTGTTTTTTCATATTTGAAAAACAAGTGCATTGTGTTTTAAATTGGAATATATCTATATTTGTGTTTATGGTCAATGTATGAGGATTTGAATTCTATTGTAGAGTTGTTAATGAGTTTACTTAGGCACTTCTGTCTTTCTCTTTGCCCTTTTTTTTTCTTTTTTCTTAAAAGAGAAAAACACTTTTCCTATAAGTGCAATAGGGGATTCATATTTGTCACATAAGAAATCTAAAAAACCTCCCCTACTTCTAATTCTAATTATTTTAAGAACATATCGTAACCAATATGCTGTTCAACCTGCTACATTCCCAACTCCAATCCAACTCCTTTCATTGTGAAATCAAGTAAAACTATAAACTTATTAGCTTCTCAAAACCAAATTCTTTAGCGATATCAGTTAATTTTTTCAAACATAGAAATCCATAAAAGAATCAAAATATGTTCTAAAATACATGTAGGGTTGCAGTTTAGTCTAATTATTTTAACTTATAAATTCTCCAAAGCATGTAGCTAGGACTAAGACACTGCTTTATTGGTGAGAGATGTACTTAGTTAACACTCTAAAACTGTGCCTTCCTTAGTATTTTCTCTTGGTGTGAATATGGCTTTAGGGAACAGTGTATGATGCGAACATACTCTGAAATACTAAAATCAGTAGATTTAAATGGATTTGACCTAGCTGAGGAGCTGAAACTCATTGTTTTTAAATCCCAATTTCACTGGTGTTTCATAAACCTTTACCATAGGCTGTCACAAAGAGAACGGTTTCATTTTCTTTCTTTGCGATTACTTGAGGCAGTTCCAGAAACACTATAATACACCTGTTTTGAATGTACTGTCAGAGTATGACTGTGTGTCAGGGTATGACTTGAGCAAAATCACGTACACATGTATACCACCAAAGTAAATGGAGTTACAGAAAATAAGTTACTTGCAGCATTCCCAAAAGATACTGAGCTTTTTGCAGCAGTAACCTTTGCATTAGTTCTCATGCTCTTCAGCAAGACTAAATGATTTATTTCTGTATCTTTCACTCCAGTAGAGAGCATTGTTTTAGTATGTTTCATGTTTAATTCTGGATTGTTCTTTTCTCCCAGACTCATAGTAGACATATTTTGAGAGAACTGCTAAGAATAGATCGAGTATCCTCTAACTGGGCCTTTTCTACAGTGCGATTACACTTTTGGCAGTGCTTGGGAGCTGTGGGATGTCCTCCACGCTCCACTTCTGAGGCTCTCCAAACTTTTAAAATCTGCCATATGGTGATATTTTGATTTGAGTTAAATTAGATAATGTAACTGAGCTGGTTTAATTTATGTACTCTTTTTCATGAAACATGCATTACTTCACTCACAAAGATTGTAATGAATTATTTTTCTTATAGCTTCTTGAAATAACAAGCTATGAGTATAGCTGAGGTGGCCATGGAAGGGCGAAGTAAATAAACAGAGTTTTTTGTGAAAGAGTACAGACTGAATTTCTGATTGAGAACTGATATTTGTTCTGTCTTCAGTATGTGCTGCGATAGTGGTCTTGGTTAGGTAATAATTACTTTTTATTGTAAAACAAAACATCCCAGATTATGATGGTGTTTTAATCAACACAGAAAGCATAAGAGATGCTGCCTAATTATGTTCTTTTTTTAAACAAAAGAAAGCAAAATTATAAACTTTATGTTCAGCAGAAGTGGTCTTACTCAAAAGTTGTACAAGGTGAAAGCTTTTGCCTCAAGAAATTATACTAAAGAAGCTTTAATTCATGTTATGCATATTGTGACTAAAAGATTTCACTGCTAAGTTTATTGTACTCACAAAGGTGTTGCCTGGGCCAAATTAGGGTTTTATCTTTCAGAAACTTTTAGGTTCTTGAGGATGTTTTGCAGCATGTTTTTGAAAATTTCTATCTATAAAGTTGCTAATGCCATAAAGAGGAATAAAATCCGAGTGTTTCAAGAAAGATTGGGAGTTTAAAAGCCTAACTCAATACCAAATGCATAAAGATTTATGTTATTTGTGGACATACTGTTATCAGTCTTTTTTTGGTGGATTTTTTTTCTTTTGCTTAGGCTCCTTGAAACTAAACTTGATTTGTTACTTTTTCTGCCTTGAAGATTATGCGGGTTAGGGCAATGAGAGATAGCTTTCTGTGAACTCAACTCAAAGACTGGCAGGCTTAAAAATATTCAAACAATCAGTTTGGGGATGTTTTAAGTAATCTGTGTAAAGTTGTAGAGCTGAAGTAATCTGTGCCTCCAACAGATTTTCCAGAGCCAAAGAGAGTTGTTTATCACATGTTATACAAGGTTTCTTTTCTAAGCCAAGAATATTCTTTTTGGCCAAGGAAGGATGTGTTATCAGATTTCTTCAAAACATAAAGCAAAGATTTATTGCTGCATTTTTATTTATGGTGGGTCTCAGTTAATAAAATTACACATTTATGAAGATAGTATAATTAAGATAATCAAATGACCTGGTAAAAATTTGTTGCTCTTGTGTAAATCCTAGTGATAAACTCAATGCTTAGTTCACATATCAACTTCTTGCCTCCCTTTCCTTTTCTTCTGTTAAATGAAGTGTCTATACTTGAAGTACTACTGTTTAATTTAAACAGTGGTGTAATTTAATTTTCCTCCATGCTGAAAGAGCCTTAATATAGAAGGATTTTCTTAAGTAAAAGTGTGTTGTGTACCAGCATAATTCCTGTTCCCATATGAAAATGCCTATGCTTCCATAAAGCACCATTTAATAAAAAATGAATCCCCCCTGGGAAGTGTAACTATACTGGCAAAGACAAAGGAATGCTACATTTTAGCGTACAAAGCCATAGGAGAGATGGACACACAACTGTTTTTCTTTCTTCCTTCTTCTTGTGCTGATGGGATGAATTAAATACTTTGCCAAAATACCACGCTGACTGATTTCCAGGCTCTTCTTTGCTCTCTAATTCACACTGTTAAATGGCAGTGCTAAAGCAGGCTGCACCTCCCTCGCAGGAGGGGGCACTGAGATGATAGCTATAGAGTCCCAGAGGCAGGAGCCAGCAGTGTTCAGACTGGAGCTGGAGAGCTAAGTAGGAGAATAGGGAGCCTGTCATCTCAGAGAGAGCAAGAGACAAATGCTTCTTCTGAAACAAACAAACAAAAACCAAATAGACAGTCACTGGCTAATAAAATTAAAGGAAGTAATTGTGTAAAAACTTTGCTGGGTGAAGCAGATCAACTAGTACTGGGAATTCCCACCAAGAATCCTGCACATAGAGTACCACCTACTTTTCTATATATATGACAACTTTTTTTTTTTCCCTAACATGTAACTATTTGATCTTGATTCATGAAGGAGAAATTTCTTGCTGTAGGTCAACATATTTAAAATTCTGTAAGTAAAATATGCTTTTGAGTGTTCTGGAGAAATAGAAGGAACGGCCATGCATATTAAGTCCCTTGCAAGAATTTCAGGCTCAGTTTTTTGATCAGTCTAAGTAAACAGCATATACATTTAGAGATTATTTTCAGTAACATAGGGAGCAGGAACAATCATAATTCTAAACAAAAACCGTGAATATGCTCTATCCTGAAGCCACATCTATTTAGAAGAAAAAAAAAAAAAMAAAAAACAAAAACAAACAAATTATGGGCAGGTATTTTATCATAAACATTAGCTTCACCCAGCAAAGATTTCTTCAAAATGTATTTATAACTTAACGTTTGCATTGCAGTTGTACAAAAAGAACACTCAGGTCACTAAAGCGGATGTTTTAGAAATATTGTCATCCCTCTCCCATCAATAGTAATATTGAATATAATACTTTGATAATTTAATACAAAAGCTTGTTTATCTCTATGTAGATTCTATCCTATGTAGATTTTTCTGCTTTTCAGCGTATTGTTTCTTAATAGCCCTGTTATCATCTATTGAGCTCTTCAGTGTCATAAAATAATCCTGTGGGATTGGAGCCAGTTCAGGAGACAAATGACCAATGGTGCTCTGACTATGAAAAACTTCTAGGTAAAATATAAGAGTTTCATGCCACCCAGTTTACTAACTCTTTAGTTAAACATGTTAGGCATTTTCTTGAGCTTTCACAACCTAATTTAGAATATTATTTGATGATATAACAAGAAAAAAATTGGGATGATACTCTTACAAGTGGAATACTTCAGGATAAATAAGTTTTTAAGAAAACCCTGAAACAAATAGCTTTCTTCTAGAAATGCTGCTATGAGGGTAACAACTATAAGCACATAGGTATTTGAGTTTCAAGGGGCTTTCTTTTTTTTTAAAGCATTTAGGTGTCTTGCAACTAGGAATCAGTAGGGTGCTTAAAGCTGCTTTCAGGTTGATTAGCGAGAATCCAGGAAGCTGCAGGTAACTCTCACGTGAGCGTGGTGAAGGCAATTCAGAATAAGTATAGTCATTACTAAGACTGCCAGGAAGTATGCCAAAAGGGTGGAATGTTGTAAAACTTTCTTCTGCTTTCCTAGTTTATAGCCTTTTCTCTTTCAGTGGATATGCTGTATCGTCTGTTGATGTTTTCTCTTATTCAATATTCCTATCAATATCTGTGTACATTTGTAATTATTAGTATTAGTTGGCATTTAAGTACTTAGACTGAATAATGCACTACTGTAAACACTGTGTATACAGATGCATATTTGCATTTACTATAAGGGAAAATGAATAATTGAAAAGTTACAATTTGGAAAAAAGTATTTGACAAACTTCTGAAGCTATATGTGTAACCAAAGAAGTACTAAAGTAGGGAGAAGGATAAACTGAAATGCACTTAGGACTCTGAGCCATTTTTTTACCTCCAGAGCTTAAAAGTGAAAAGAATATTCTCCTTAGAAAATCCTCTTCTTAAACTAAACTAACAACTTCATTGTCAGCCACCTACCAAACAGAAATTGTAAGGGATAGGTTTCCATTTCCTGATGTTCCTGGTGTCACCCTTTGCTCATTGCTAAATCATTGGGACAGCCACTGAGAATCAGCACTGGTGAGTTAAGAGTGCCAGTTTATCGGCACTAAATGTTAGAGTGGAATGAGGGAATCCGTAAAGGGGAACCGGCCTGGGATTTCGGGAGACTTGGAGCTGATTGCCTCCTCCTGCTAGGCTGCTTGTATGAATTGTGGCATATCTGACAACCTAAAGGCAGCTTTTCAAAGCTGTTTAGGCACCTCAAACTAATAGTAATTAGTGGTGGTAAAATATCTTTTAGAAGAATGTGTTTTTAATTTCCCTCTTTCCCGTGGGTGTTGTTGACGTTAGGGATAATGGTACTCCGTAAAGAAAATGAAGTTTGAGTATTTCAACTGGTGAACAAACAAGAGGTCTCTGGGACCTTTCTTATTTAAATACATTTAAGAACTTTTTTTCGGTTGATGTTACTGATGGAACAGTCTTTTAGGGCTCTACTCAGCTGCCTAAATATGAGCGTGTAGCACTGTTTGAGATACCCTGAGAAATCCAGCCCAGCCTCCAGCTGCCCATGCAGAGAAGCAGAGCCTCCCTTCGCTCCTGCATCACATCTGCCAGCTGCATGTAGGTGGGAAATTTTGAGTGATTGTAAATGTGTGAGCTTCTGCCTGACCATTTGACATGGCATACTGGAGAAAAAAAATTGTTGGGAGAAAGTTGATATAGATAAGCCTGACATTTTCAGTATTATATTGTGTTAACATTTTCATTAGCTTCCAAGTAAGAAGTACAGCTGGTAGGAAAGTTACCAGTGTTTTTATATAAGGAGCTTGCATATATGTGTATGCATATATGTGAGAGTGTGTGTGTGTGTGTAACTTTTGTATGTAATTTTATATGCGTGTGTGTGTGTGTATAAACTTTAGAGAGTTCAGGTTTATGTTTATAATTTGTATGCAAGAGAGTTGTTTATAAAAATTATTCTTTCTGGAATATACCTCATTTTTTTTCTGCAGTAAATATATCTTGTAGATTGATTCATTATTTTGTTGTATAGCCAAGACATTATAATGGCCATTGGTCATACTGCCCTGGGTTAGATTCTACAAATGCCCTAGAGAATTCAATGTTTCTTCTGCGTTATTCCTTTATCCCTGATGCCACAGCTAAGGTTGGGGTTTTTTAGTTGATCTTAAGCTGCTACTGGAAGAGGAGGTTCTGCCTCACCTGCCACCTCTGGTATCAGCACTGGCAATTACATGTTCATGCAGAGGGTCACACAGGATGACTCATCTGACAGGAGGAAAGAACCCGAAATATAACATGGGGGATGGATGGGAATACATGGCCAAGGATTGGGAATAGGGAGAAGAAAGCTCACGGGTAGATAGTATCAAACCATTTTAAAACTTTATCTCAAAAGGTATGGAAACAAAAAAGTATCTTCTTAGAACCTGGCGTAATTTAGTAAGATGGTATTTTTACATGTTACTTCCTAGATTAGTATCTCTGTACTTTTCCGTTATCTGAATACTAGCATCTTTGGTTAAACGATGGGACATATAAGACTAGAGTAAGGCACATCTCAAAAATGCACTTCTACAGATCAGAATGGAGAATATATACTTTGCTGTAATGATTTCTATTTCTTTCTGAGTGAAACAGAAATGGATCTAAATACAGATAGAATACTTGGAACTCAGAGTGTATTTCCAGTAGGATTATCTAGTAGTTTTATAGCAGAAAAGCTAATACTTGAAGGTGTAAGAATTCTGACATTTTCCATTTAATAAAAAATCTTGAGGCAACCAATAAAAAAGAAAAAATATTTGCCTTTTCATCTTTATATCCAGGATAGAGTTTCATGCTATTCATTTAAGCAACCTCTAAGTTACAGCCTAGGACTAAGTCATTTTGTGGTTCTTGTGGTTGTACAATACTCTTAAATCAGAACAGATTTGCCAATTAACTAATTTAGTAATAATTTAAGTGTGTTTCTCTAACATAATTTTCAGTAAAAGAGTGCAGTCTTGTCATTCACTCTAGTATTCAGTTTTAACCTTTTCAACCTTAGATATACCCCCGTCATCAAGACACCATGCAGATAACATTATTCTAATCTAGTTTGTGCGTACTTTTGATTCTTTTAGCTAACTTCTGTTGTATGTGAAACATGAGAAGGAAGACAATATTTTCACTTAAGAGCCATGGTCTCTCAAGTAAAGTATGGAGGAAAGTATTTCCGTATTACTTTTCTCTATGGATTTAAAGTTCAAATTCAGCACCTTGAATTTAAAACAGAAATGTACAACATACAGACGTTCTTAAAAGCAATGTTGTAGGAAGGATTAAAGATGTAAAGGTCTTTGAAAATATTAAGTGCTACATAAATGTACCATTGTGGAGGAGAGCAGGAAGAGGTGAAACAATAGAGAATAATCCATTGCCCTCTCCTACTAGTCTTATTTCCTCCAGTTTATTAATGCTTGAACTTAGATCCTTATAAATGGATTAGAAGTATGTAAGTAAATTTATGCACAAGACTAGATCCATTTAACTTAGTGGAAAGAAAAATAATATTAGGTACATGAACTTCTGCAGTCTCTTGGTCCCTTTCTTGCAAATTCCATTGCAAAAAGGAATCATCGGTTTTATATGTATTAACTACAAATTTAAGACACAATTGTTACCCAAACCTTGGGTCTTCCTGTTTAAAAATTGGTAAATAGGTGATGCAGTCACATATAATTGAGCATGAATATGAAAAATATCTTTCTCAGGAAAAAGAATTATTGGGGGGGGGGGGGAAGCTTTTAAAAACACCTTACTGTTTAATTACAATACAAAACTAATCCCCACTGGACATCTTTTATGTTAGAAAGAGGCAAGCAAAAGAAAAATTTCAAGTATTAAAATATCGCAAAGCCTGCAGCACTCTAAACATGATGCATATTCATATAGCTTATGATTACAGATTAGGGTCCTGAAATAGAAAGAGTAGAAAAAAAAAAAAAAAAAAAAAAAAAAAAAAAAAAGGCAAATTGGGAATACTTTATTTGATTGGGGGCGTTGTTCTGAGTTTTTTTGTTTTCTTTTTTTTGGCAGGAAATACTAATATATAAATTTAGAACTTTGACTGGAAATATTTTCAGAGCTGAAATAGAATATTAGTTCAAAAGAAGGAGATATGGCACAGAATAGCCAATACCTTAGTACTGCTTATGGCACTTATTCAGGATGCAGGAAATTTTTGATTGGCTAATTTAGAACAGGTACATGAATATAAGTCTCCTATGTTTTATGTAAATGGTTGAGGCAGTAGGCAGTAGGCCTTTTACAGAAGGATAAATTCAAAACAAAACAAAACCCACAAATCTGTCTCTTGTTTTCTCTTACTAGCAATTTATAACAAAGTCTAAAATGTTGATATTTCTTATGTAACAGAATATTAGAATACTGTTTTCTGGTCAGTTCTACATCTAAGCTTTTTTTTTTTTTTAGTTCACATTTTTAGGTAGAGCTTGTGAGATCTAAATTTCTGCTGAACTGTGTATCTGTACATCTGTGTATATGTACACATTTGTGTTTAAATTTTTCTCTACTAGAATATGCCAGTCAAAGCTTGAAAAGAATTCTTTGTGGATGTTTGGCAGTTTATAGGATCTGTACTTCCATATTCATCATGTACATAGTCCCTGTCTTTTACTCTGAACCCAATCATCTTCTTTCCTCAGAATGGAAAATTGTACATCTCCAGGATTCATGAAGGGATACAATGTAGATTACCTAGGAAGCTTACTATATAAAACAGAACAGAAGAATGGAACAACAAATACATGGTTATCTGAAACTCTACAGCAATGTATTAAAATAGAAATACTCAGGGAAAAAAAAAGCTTGGACATTTCTGCGTAAACTAGGTACTTGCCATTAAAACAACTAATTAGAAAACTAGTGGGGAGGGGTTTAGCCAATTTTTTATTCATTAATCATATCTGTTTGGAAATCCCTATGCAGAGAATTTGTGACTTCCCAAGGTCAAAGAAGAAGTAGCCAGAGGACTCTGGCTGGATAGGATGCACATTATCTAAAGTAACTGCACCATAGTTTTTCGCTATGAAAGAAATCTACTCTGTAACAGATGGATAAAATTGCGGTTGTAATAGAAAATGAGCACAAAGGCATTTAAAAATAGAAGGCATAAGTAGAATTTCTTGTTCTTAATTCCAATTAAAAAAGATGAAATTCATTCTGCTATGGCAAAGAAGCCCTTCATAAATGATGTATTCATAGCCACCACTTATCCGGCAGAGATACTGCCATTATTAAAAGGAATACTGATTAGTTAGATAAAACTCTGAATACATATGCAAACAAATGTGATTCTTGCCCTTTTTTTTTTTTATTATACATGTTATTCATGCAATTTGTGTCAAAAAAAGGCTTGTGTATTTCAAGTATGTTGTCTTGTTGTATGTGCTGTCATATTCTTGTATTAAATTATTTTCTGTTTCCATTGTGTTTATTACGTTGCATGTGACATGCCAGACAATGATCAGAGATATTTAGGGGAARGACAACTTTTCAATAAGATGGAAAAGAATGTTTGGAATTCTAGTCAAAATGTGGCTATTTGAATATTTTTGATGCTTCAAGCTTCTTAGGAGAAGGACCTTTATTTTTTCTTTCTTCTTTTCCCCCAAAATGTCTTTTTTTCAGTATCTATTGTATCGATTTCTACTATGATGCTTAATATTCCAGTAGACTGCAGAGCAGACACATTTACAGTTACTCAATTCACCCTTGAGCATTTTATGAAGTTGGAGACTGTGGAGGCTTTATAACTACTATATTGTACTGTAGGATTTAAACACTAAGCATATTTTACCTTGAGAACAAATGCTCACTGCAATTCCTGATGCAATAAAAATGCTGTTTTCATACTCTACTACTGCAATAGTGAGGCTTGCTTTGCTAGGGTGGTGATCTGAATTTTTTTCTAGTTTGATATAATTATTACATCAAAATTTGTGGAAAAACAATTGATAGAGGAGCAGCTGATATTTTGATCTCGCTTTTTAATTACAAGTATCTGTGATCTAAGCTAAAAGAAGACTGTTTTACAGGTGACCTTTATAATGTTTTCTATCTACACTCTCACACTACAGCCTCATCTTATGAGCCTATGATTAGTATCTTCTTAAAACAGAAAAGAAAGGTCAGGGTACCATTGTTTTGGAAAGGTGTGAGTTTCATTGTCTCAGCTGTAAGAAAATGCTGACTTTCTCATCTTGTGACTTAACTCATACTTACTTAGTGGTAGAAATTCACTGGGTGCTTAGTTGTCTTTCCTCTGTGACAGAATTTCCATCTGGCAATAGTGACTGCACGATAACAGCAGCATCCTTGCTAAGATGTTCCAGCTAATAGTTGACCCCTCTGACCTAGGACTGGGTTTCTCTTGTGTTTCACTTGGGGCATGCAAACACTACTCCTTCCACTGAAGGGCCATCCTAAGCAATGGGATTCACCAGCATCAGGGATCTTGATGACTTTGTAGTATAGTAGCTGCGTGTCATGGATTTGTGTCTTTGTCTTGAAGCAGGTTAAGATATTTCAGTCCTGCTGAAGTTAATGTCTGGTTTGCAGGAGTGTCTTTAGACTGGTAAGAACTAACATTGTAACAAATGTGTTTGACTACAGATGATGGAAACTGGTCTCGAAATCCATCTGGAATACAATTCTGATTTTGATAGCAAATTGTCAGAGATTTGGCTATTAGCTTTCATCCTACAAAAAATATTTTTCTTGTTGCACATTGGGTGTCCATGTTACTTCTGGGAAGAAAAAAGCCAGTCAGTGTCCTCAGAGAAAAATTCCTTTCTCTTGGATGATAAATTTAATTACTTAAAATTTGCAGTGAATGTGTCAGAGGCAAGGATGCCCTGAGGATGCTCAAGGTCAAAAGGCTCACATTATGCAATCCTACAATACGGACAGATGTGAAGGTTTCATCCTTCAAAGCCCACCTTTGTCCCTGCAACACTCCCTTTTATTTCACTATTAAGAGAATAATAATTTTCAGGAGCAAATTCTGACCTTTGCTTCTCCCTATCTCAAAGGCAGATCTGAACTGCCCAGGCCATTGGTGAAAGGGGAAAGGAGGCTCTGCCAAATCTTTACTCTCCAAACTGGGAACGTGAGAGGAGAATGAATAAGGATGGAGTAAATGAAGTACAGCAACTGCTGTCCTCCATGGATCAGTTAGTGTGGCTATGAGGTGTAGAGTGGACCCTACATCCACACTGTGGACTTACCTCTGAAGGATGTGTATAGTTAAAATCAGGATCTAGCTTCATTTCTGGATGTGAACCTGCAGTGGTGTAGCATGTAATGCTTCCCTTAGCCCAGTGCAATTGTCTGAGGATCTATCCGCTATTTCTTGTGCTGACAAATATGGTTTTTTTTAATGTCAGTTCTTTTCAGTAAAGGTCTAAGGAAGACAGGTATTTATTATATATATTTTTTTCACAGAGAAGCCTCTGTAAAACCCAGTTAACTTTCTTTGAAGGAAAACTGAAAAAAGTCACAGTCAGCCTGTAACCACCATGTTTAATGGGAGCTTGAGGAAATAATGAAAAATGTAATGCAAGCATGAATCACCCCAGAGAATACCAATCTACAACAGTAATTTTACTGTCAAAAGCTAGAGATTTCACTAAGAGGTACTGTGCAGACACTAAAATTAGATAAAAATATTATGCACTTTGAAATGGCATTTCAGACCCATAGATTACTGATGGCTGTATTATACAATATTTACTTGCAGTTTACCTCAGGGTAATAGAACTGCTGAAATGATATGGGGGTAGTGATTTATTCTTACTCAGACATCCTTAATGTTGACTAAATATTATTTTAGTGTATGAATTCTTTTATAAATCCACCAACTAAAATAATTTATAATGATTGAAATTCTAAGTTCTGGTAAATTATCACTGCTGTTCATATAGACAAGCTGCAGTACCAGTGGATACTGACGTGAAAAATGCAAGGAATAAAATTATGAGGTCTTGAAAATCTTCCTCAGAGTCAGGAACAGTTTGAATAACTTTTTCTTGGTGATTCATGGATACTCATGCTGTTCAAAACTATTAATTTTCCTGGATTTACAGGCTAAAAAAACCCAAAAAAACCCCAAAAAACCCAACAAAAAAACCCGCTTCCAACTTCTGTCATTTTTACACTCCTTTCAGTTGTTGCCTTTTGATGATTTAACTGGGCTTAATTTGGAATATAATAAATACTTTAATACATTAGTGACACACATTGAAAATATTATGACATTTATTCTCTCTGGGTGTTTTGTATGACATATTAATATTGCAACCTCCACATGACTTAACCCACTTTATGCCTAAAAGCAAACTGAGTTTTTAAAGAAAAGGTCCATCCATCAAAACCATTGCACTATCCCCTGTGGTATCTCTGTGTTGGTTTAGGTCAGCAGGAATGAATATAAATGAAACAATGGACAGTCATATGTTGACCACCAAGTGATTAGGATTACCTTAAGTGATGTTGATATTTATGTGTATTTTTTATTTTAGCAAAGCCAGCAATTACTGAAACAAACATCATAAGAAAATTTCCTATATTACAAAATTCTTGTAACTGAATAAGTTATTTGATTTAGATCAACTTATTATCAGTAATGAAACAAACAACTAAATGAAGATTCGGTGATATTAATAGGAGACCTGTTTGAAATGATGGTTGAAAGACTGAGACTCTAAATTTCATAATCAGTGTTCTGTGAAAAAAATAACCTGTTTGCCTGTGTTTTTTCGTCAGCTAGTATGCAAATAGTTTTAACAAAACTTTTTTTTTTTTTTTTTTTTTTTAATGTATGATTTTTGAGACAGACAGCATGTTCTTAATCTGAGGACTGTGGCAATTAGAATTGATTCATTTAAAAGAAAATATTTAAACTTCCCTCTTTAATCTTGATAGCTCTTACTGATCTAGATAACTTCCAGCAGATATTATGGACTTTGATCCTACAAATTTTCACATCCCAGACTGGTTTCATTTACAAATAATTCTTAAGGATAGTGAAAAGCTACATATATGCAGGATTGTAGCCCCAGTGATTCCTTTTTTCCCTATTACCTGTTCTTGAATTAGGGGAAAGCAGGAGTAAAATGGAGCAGTAAAAAAAAAAATCAGTTTTCTTCTGAAGTGAGTAATGAGAGAGACAGGCTAACTTGTGAACTAGATTGTTTTTGCTCTTTTGCTAACTTCTGATTTGCATAAAATATTTAAATCATAGGCATACTATTCAAATAGAGAAGAATTTTGAAACTGTTGGAAATAAGAGCAAGAGAGGAATTACTGCACTCTGAGTGTTTCTGTGTGGTTTTCCTATTGCTATGGAAACTACGAAATAATTTATTTGTCTCACTTTGATTCCAAGAGGAAAGGAAATGCTATGTTGTTTCAGAGAAAGAAAGAGGTGAAATAAAGAGCTAATGATTATCAGAGAAATTCTAATATTTAGCCGTGTGACACGAGAATGAAGTCTTTGCTAACTTCAGTGGCATCTGTGAATTACAAATTCTTTTTGGTTTGTCACTGTGGAAGGGCTTTCTAGATTAAAACTTCCAAGGAAAAACAGAAAAAGGAAGAGTGCTGATGTTATACAAACTCTGAGAATATGTTGGGTTTAATTTTTTGCAGTGGAATAATATCTGTGCACATAAAGACTCCATGATTCTTTTGAGCATGGCAGAAGGAATAATTTAAAACTATTGGGTTTGCTCTTGAACCTTTTTCCATTCCTTTAGATCACAGGTCTCTAGAATATTCCCAAAGCTTTCATTATTAGGCTTGGGCTATCTTTTTCAGAAAATTGGGTCAAGAGGACACCTGTTTAACTTCCAACTGGGCTGTCTTTCCTTAAAGGAAATAAACTTTAAGTGCTGAAAACTTTCTTGCATGAATTGCTAAGTTCCAAATAGGAATCTGAATTGTGTGCATGCATTTTCTTACTGTTCAGCTACACTAGTACTCTACCTAGTGAACATGGCTGGCAAGCTCTACCAAGAAATTGCAAAGAGCTTCCACCCTTTAGTATAAAAATGTAAAAGCTACTTTCTGACACTGTATCTTCTCTCTAGCATGTTATAGCTATGATTTTCTCTAGGGCACTTCAGTAGGCATTGGCCCAAGAAGTTAAGATCCTAAAAATACTGTACAAAAATAACTCTCACTTCAATTAAACCCTTCTACTAATTACTTGAAGTCATTATAAATTTGTTTAATCTTCCATTGAATGGATGAGTAAAACTTTCCTTTTGACTATAATGTACAGTACATAAGCTACAATTTGGATGTGAAGATTTTGTTACATTTCTAACAGAAGTCTTCTTTTATAGCAAAAATGTAGCAAAAGCAATTTCCATTGAAAGTAGAGTATGCTAAAGTAATGGCCATAAGGTGCCGTTTGTTTCTTCAGAGCAGCTGTGGTTTTACTTTCAATTTTACCATTATCTTCACATCATTCTTGATTACTCATTTTACCTTTGCTGTCATCATGTTGGGAATAAAGTATCCAAGGCCATGTTCACAATGTTGAAAGAGAAAAGAAAATACGGGCTTTTCTGTATAAAAATTTTGAAAGCATTATCAAATTTATGACATGAGTCACAGCTTTGAAGATAGGTGTCGTGGTTTAACCCCAGCTGGCAACTAAGCACCACACAGCCGCTCGCTCACTCCCCTCCAGTGGGATGGGGGAGAGAATCGGAAGAGTAAAAGTGAGACAACTCATGGGTTGAGATAAAGACAGTTCAATAGGTAAAGCAAAAGCCATGCACACAAGCAAAGCAAAACAAGGAATTCATTCACCACTTCCCATCGGCAGGCAGGTGTTCAGCCATCTCCAGGAAAGCAGGGCTCCGTCACACGTAACGGTGACTTGGGAAGACAAAACGCCATAATGTGAACGTCCCCCGCTTCCTCCTTCTTCCCCCAGCTTTACATTGCTGAGCAGGTCATCGTATGGTATGGAATATCCCTTTGGTCAGTTGGGGTCAGTTGTCCCGGCTATGTCCCCTCCCAACTTCTTGTGCACCCCCAGCCTACTCACTGGTGGGGTGGGGTGAGGAGCAGAAAAGGCCTTGACTCTGTGTGAGCACTGCTCAACAGTAACTCAAACATCCCTGTATTATCAACACTGTTTTCAGCACAAATCCAAAACATAGCCCCATACTAGCTACTATGAAGAAAATTAACTCTATCCCAGCCAAAACCAGCACAATAGGAAAAAAAAAAATTTCTTCAAGCCAAAATCTTAAGTAAGCATACCCTCAGTTGCTTACCCTTTCATTTCAGGAAGGTTGGCATAAAATGACTGAACTTAAAATCTTAACCATTGCTGGCATATGTTTTTCTTTATCAAGATTCAATAAAATTACTAACTTTTTCGGTCCTCCTTTCCCCACCTCCCCTTCCCGAATAGGATAGATAGAATTTGTTCAAAGTTGTAAAGAGGAAATGAGAAGAGTGGTAAGGTAAAAAGAGAACGCTATTGAGCTCATTCAAAACAGTTTCTTTCTCTCCAAATATGGGAAAGTTCTGAAGTGTTTGAAGATCTAGGTTGAGAGTGAAGCAGTATTACCATGTTTCTAGTTCTAATGGCAGACTGAAATATCTACTATAACATTTTAAAATACTTCTCTGAAAGAAATTCATTTTCATGTCTTAATAAAAACCTTTCCAAAAGACAGGCAATTTGCTTTAAAAGCCTATTGTATAACTATTGATATGTGGGTTATCTTGATTTTAGTTTAGGAAAGAAAATAGATGTAGTGGAATTTAGGAGCATTTGTATTTGGCTAGTTGTGCTGGTCTCTAGGAATACAGGAAGCAGAAAGGATGCCAAAATGATACAGGTGTAGAATCCTTCCCAGAGATAAATATTAAAAATTTTAACTCAGAGAAGTGCCTGAAAAACATTTAATTTGTGGTTTACTAACACTTAAGCAATTGAAATATATATTTTAGAATTTACCTATCATTCATTGAAAATAAGTTTGTACATGTTCAGTTCCAATGAATAGCATCTTTATATTTAAAAAGCTACATCGATAATAGGACACTCGATAAATTGGCAACAGAGTGGTTTTCATGTTAATGACAGAATTGCCAGAGCATTCTGTAAGTGCTCAGGGTAATTTCCCTGAAGAACTCTGTAATATGTGAATAAGTTCTCCAAAAAAGAAGATAAGGAGGATAATATAATTATTTGGAACATAGCCAGTAGGTAAGAGTTAAGATTCCCACTCCTGAAAAAGTTGGTGGAATTTACGTCACTGATTATTCACAAAGCAAATAAATCTGACTAAGTTTGTGGCTGTTGATGAAATCTCCCAAAAGCAGATGTCTTCTGCTAAAGTCACTCAGAAGTTCAAACAGTATACCTGATAAATTGTTTTGCGAACTTTGATATTTAAAAGGTCTGAAAATTAATGTAGTTTATTCTGCAAGTTTGAAAGGTTGTTAAATTTAGTGTGTCTAATTATATTTAAGAAGACAAGAAACCTATCTATCTTAACACTAACCTCTAATCAAATACCAAACTGAAGATTAGGGCAATGTACTGTGCATAATACTGTTAGTTTAGCACATCTGGTAAAGCCAAAATGTTGCAAGTGTTGGATAGTCTTTCTTGTCCTGTTAAGCTGAAATTTATAACAAATTTAATGTTTTTTCCTTTAAATTCTTTATCAGAGAAGGACCATTTGGAAGTCTACTGAGCTTTGTTGGTCTGTTAGTTCTGTGTTGTCCATCCACTGCTGTTGTAGGTATTGGTCCCAAGTATTTAATTTCAATTTTGATTTTAAATAGAAAATTATTTTCTAAAGATTTTTGTTTATTTTTTATTCCTCTTGATGAAAACTGAGACCTTGAAATAATGTGGTTGAGGGGTTGGGAACATGTGATTCTTCCTTAAACAAAAAAATAAGCAAAACCCAACCAGCCAAAAAAAAAGGGTCTTTCAGTTAGGGTAAAATGTTGTATTATGGTGTTTGGATTATTGAAACAACTGGAATATCGGGGGGGGGGGGGGGGGGGTGTGTAAAAAAATGAAATAGCTAAGCATTCTGTTTGTATAGTTTTGCAGTTTTGCATCA
Source organism: Phoebastria nigripes (assembly GCA_035582835.1). NCBI lineage: Eukaryota > Metazoa > Chordata > Aves > Procellariiformes > Diomedeidae > Phoebastria > Phoebastria nigripes. Next base: position 217,528 of record JAYKAV010000555.1, read on the forward strand.
TATTGATATTCTCAAATTTCTAAAGTATTGTAGTAAAAAGTGTTCTGGCAAATTTCCATTCCTTCAGGTCCTTTCAAGTAAACTGTTTTTACATTACTTCAGTTCCTCTTCTGGCCTGAATATCAAAATGGTCAAGCTCTGCTGGAAACCTTACTGAAATAATCACCTGCTTTTATACACACTGTGCACTCTTTTAACTTATTCATTGGTATCTCTCACTTKTTTTTTTTTTTTGTACTGTTTCTTCAATTCTGTTTAAATATTGAGACTTTTTTCCTTTGCCTCCATTTCTACTTCTTGCCATTATTTTCCCTCTCATTACCTTGACTTTTGCCTCTCTCTGTTCTTCCCTCTCCTTTCTTTGGTAGACTGCTTAGTATGGATCCACTAGAAAATATTCCCCTTCGTTTCTTATACTACTACATAATATCTGAATGTTCTTAGTTCTTCACCTGTATTTATAAGTACCTCTATTACGTGTAACTCCATGTAACTGTGATCCTTGATGGAAACATTAATAGAGAAGATTAAGTAATTACTTATGCAGTCAATATGAAAAGCTCATGTATTATAACTTCACTGTGTATTCTTAGCACAAATGAAATGAACATGTCACATCATCAAGAAATGGCTGAGGATCATGCAATAAAATGCAGTTCTGCTATCAATATTACATTTCCTGAAAGAAAGCAACACATTGTTAGATGTAGAATGTACACTTGGTAACTCAGCCATCAAGTATAGGTTTGTTTTGAGTAACTAGGGAAGAATTGGGGAATGTGGGAAGGGGGCAATCTCTGTGTGACACTGTCCTAAACTCCCAATCAAAGCGGTTACAAAATCACTCATTGCCAGTAGATTGAGTCTGCTGCATTCTGTTTTTCTAGATAATCTTTTTGTAGTCAGAGTTGAGCTCTTCAAACTTCATGCATTGAGAATAAATTACTTCAATAAAAATTCTATTAAAGCTAAAGAAAGTTATCTCTAACATTCTGACATTTGGGTGGATGAGTGAATACATGTAATCTGGTAATCCTTGCTCTAATTGGCAACAGTAGAGTTTTAGGAGCCTTCGTTTTGGCCCATATTAGTTAAATGCTGAGAATTACATTTAACAGAGCAAAAACATCTTCCCAGATGTAAATAGTTGCTATCTTACATTAATTTATGCCACTGTATAAGTCTTTTCCTCAGAGCTAGTGGAAAGTGTTTCTCTTGGTGTTTTACCTTTATCCCTGAAGCACAGGTATTTTCTGTCTTAAGAAGAATCATGTGTTGATATTTTTAACATCTGATTATCATAGAATGATCACTCCCTTATGATCACTTCCATATGTTCTTTCTCTCATTATACCCAACAAATTCAACAGAGTGCTGCCCTACAAAGCAGGATTACATTTGGTGCATTACTGCCTCCCTACCTCCCTTCTCTTCCTTTTCTGAGAAAGGGAACAGCAGTACCCAGCACTGTGGTCAGCTCATAAATAACACACCGAAGTGCAGAAGCCTCAAGTTCTCCCTTTTGACCTGAAATTCTGGCACTTAAATATAAATAAGTCAATATAACAAGGTACACACAACAGAATGGTAACATTTGGTGATTGCTGACATTTTCTTTCTGATGGATGTCACACTTCACCTTACTATAGATTATGGTAGCAATATTTGTAAATGGAAGAAGAAAAAAAAACAACAATAAAAAATCAGGAAGATTTATTTGCTGAAACAAGTACCTGAATACTGGTGGTGGGTTTTGCTGTGGCAGTATCCTTACAGATGATTGAATACTTAACTTTTTTAGGATGCTACTCGTTGGAAGCAAGTAGAGTAATGCATTTTTTTAGGGTAAGTTATAATTAAGAACTATTGCTATGTAGGATCTATGGCACAAAGTACATCAAACTAGTCAGATTGGATTTTTCTTGCCTGTGATGCCATTTTATGAGCTCTGAGTACATTTTAAGAAAGTTAAGAGATTGAATAATGAAAACAAGGATGTCATTTATATGAAAGTTAAAGGAAAAAAAAAGATAAGGAAATAAATCTTGTTAATTGTGTTTAGCCAACAAAAGAATTGGGGAGGAAAACCTGAGATGACTACAGCATTAGATGTTAAGAAGTATAATCCCAACATCCCTATCAGTCATAGTAATTAGTTGGTGAATACTGTTCAGTTTTTGACCAATCTCAGATTGTGAGGGTTTTTTTTTTTATTATTTTTTCAGAAGGGTTTTTAATATTTACAAATTTATTTACAACTTCTAATTTGTTCTTTTTTTTTAATTGCTTGTACCCTATGTGTATACATGCTTTATAGATTAGTCACGATAGAGTGATCACAAGAAGTTAACACTTCATAGGAAAACATTCAGAGTTGCCGTGCCTGGCACTCCCTAGAGTGAATGTGCTCACAGCGGAGGTTACCATGAAGCCAGGAAGTTAGGGGTTTCTTTTACATTGATCAGTAAGGAGGCTGCCATAATTTTCATCCTCCAATGAAAGAACTGCTGAAGAAATGGTTGGGGTAAAAAAAAAAAAGAAAAATAGAATTCCAAATGAATTATGTTTAAGAGCATATTGCGTGTATATAATGAGCTATCTAATGTCAGATGCATAGTACTGTTATGTTTTAGAACATAATAGAATATTTTAATAATCTAATAGAATATTTTAAAAGAAATAGAATTTAATAATTTAATAGACATATTTTCACTGAAATATAATAGTTTAATACATTTCCTGTACAAGCCTAATCATTAAGACTTTCCAGTTGTGTAATTCCTTAGTAAGTACACCTCTGCCTGTGTACTTTAATTCCTGAAGCAAAACACATATCATCTACATGCCGTGTGTTCGACCTTTTACTTGTGAGAGTCAACATGACAGTATCGCACTTATGTTTTGAAGAAATGTTGCTGCAGTTTCACAAGAGTAAAGATGAGATGAAATATATTCYTTGGAAAATAAGGGAATTAAAAATGCAAAACCTATAATTTTATGTTTCCCGAACAGATAGCTTGTAGGAAGCTCTATCATATCAGAGTACTCAAGGCTGCTCTGGCATGACTGATGAACTATTTAATTTCTATTCCTGCTTACTCCTTGGGCAGTTTGCTGAAGCTGCCCAAAGAATTTTCAGTTAGAATCAATTTCCGTCTGTAACTTCTCTGGTAGAGGCTCTTCCCTGCTCATAAATAGACAGAGATCATCTCCATGTTTTGGAGCTAAACAAGCCATTTCCTTTTAAAACTCCCTGCTAAAATTCTAATCACTAAAAGAAAAAATACAACACACTTCTTTCCAGGTTTCTGTATCGTTGTGTAAATATAATTTTCTTCATACCCTAAATTTTCCAGAGGAAACACATATCCCCTTTGCCAGTTATAAAAGAGGTAGTCTTACCTTTGACATGATAAATAGAAATTTCAAGAGGCAAAAAAACCCCCTGTAATATTTATATGGGACTGTGGACTAGAGTTTCTGACTTTTGCATGAAACTATGTACAGAATGGCAAACAAACAAAACAGCGTCATGGTACTACCCTGAAGTTCTTAAGTAGATGGGAAGATCTTAAACAGCAGTGGAGCAGGAAGTTCAGTATAGTCTAGGTAGCACATCTACAGGTATGAAGATAGTATTTTGGGATCATTACGATGCCAGAAATGACACCTGACCGGTATAGTTTTGTACCAGACGTGCCATCATCTACAGACCCTGGTACCTCCTGTACCTTTCAATGACAATACTGAACATGGAACTTTTTTATCTAGGGTAGTTTATAGTGTCAATTTAAAGTGTTCAGGGACCCTGTCGATAACCTGATTAATTTTCTCTTTTTTTTCTGTGTTATCGGTGTTTACACTTTCCAGCAGCATATGAATGTATTATTGGAGACTGAATTCTGCTGGCTTCAATTTCTTGATTATTAATTTTTTTCTTCAAATAACTTTTTAATGCTTTCAGTGTTGGTCCAGTCTCCACATTCTCTATATTAATCTTGATCAGTTGCTACTTACCCAGTTACTGTTAACCATCAGGAGTTCCCATGGAGGGGCTCGTTCTGAATCAGTTCAGTTCCTTCTATCCAAGTTAAAATGTGGGTGCCGCTAGACCCTATAGCTTTAATGGTTGTAATTTTTACTTGCTATCCAATATGAGTGTCACTGCTACGTATCATTAGAAGAGTTTTTTTGGTTAGATTTTATCAAATTGTATGCACTGCATGATGATTACAGCATTTCCTGGTATTTACCTGTCTTGAATTTTTTAAGCCAAATGTTAAAATCAGTCCACTATAAATATTTGTTTCAGTATTCTCTGAGGTCAATAAAAAGATGTTCATGGACTTTGCTGAGTTACTTATGAAACTTAATTCCATGATAAAATTCCATTTTTTAAAGTAATGATGAAGATCTTAATTTTGGAAAGAATTCAGTCAAAGTTTTTAGTAAATCAAATCTGATACTAAAATAATCAACTGGAAAGCTTATTTCATCTTCAAAGTGCTCTTTGCACATTTCTGAAAATCATGTACTTTACTAAGGTTCCTAAATAGGGTCTAATATATAAGTTTTCAGATGCATGCTTCTGGGGGTGGGGGGCAGGGGGGGAAGAGGGGATGGGAATGAACACAAAGTTTTATGTACTTTTATATATTTTTACATCTGTATATATAGGTAATTACATTCTTTCTAGTTTCAAATGCTGTTTATACAATTTCTCTCCTAAATTAAAATACTTCAGGGTAAGCTACCTCTCTACTACATCATTTACTTCATAGCGTTAAGGTGTATGGTATTCCATGAAACTGTACAGTTAGCACTTGCTGCTCATTCAACATTGGCAGCAGACATCACAGGGCAATTGTCTCCTTATTGCATTTGGTCAACGCAGTAATGTTAGTGTTAACCTGTATGTTGAAATGTGCAGCATAGAGCATCTAAGGTAACTTATTAAAAGAGAAATATATAGTTCTCCAGACCTTAAATTTTCTATTCTAAGACAAAAGCAGCTGAATTGGCTTTTAAGATAATCACAGCTGTTTGAAAGTTATTGTTGAACTGTAAGAGCTGTCATTTTTATCTCCATCTGTGTTGATAAATTAATTAATTATAAGTCTTTAAGTATTTATTTCTACAAAGGAATATGTTGGAAATTCTGTCTCTAAATAAGGTGCAAACAAACTGAGATACTTCACAGGTTCCAGTAAATTCTTATAATCCGTCTTGTTATTTACTGCTTTTAAAATTTTTGAGGGGAATTTATGCTAACCCTGAAAAAAGAGTTCAGTTAGCCAAATTTATTCTGAAACTGATATTTTCTGATACCGAACATATACTTCTGTGAAGGGATTGAATGGTTATAGAGTAGGTTGAAAAGCTTTGAGCTGAGAAAGGAAAAGTAATGAAGAAACTGTTTGAGAATTAAAAAACAAACAATCAAACAAACCGTTGTAAGTGTAAAGGTCATTATAACAATGCACTCATTTTCTGAGTAGAAGTTGCCAATTTTCTAAAGGATAAACTCAAGTCTGTTGAAAATCAATGTAGTACACTTCAGTGGATCCTTGGTCGGGCCCTTCGAAGTCAAATGTGGCATCTTAAGGTAAACATGAGAAGCAATTTTCCCGGTGAAAAGATCTCAACAAAAATAAATTCTCTATCTTTATTCTTCTTTATAGGTATCTGTTAAAGAAATAACATTTTTTATTGATTTCAGTCATTGAAAATATCACCATCTGACCCATGCTAGAAAGAGGTATTAAAGATCAATAAGGAAAAAAAAAAAAAACCCAGGTGCTGATGGGTGTGCCAGCAGTTAAAATAGCCAGTCTTTGTGTCTCTTCTTTTCCTTTGCAAGTTGTTTTCTGCATCCTGCTTTGATGTCGATATGCACTGAAATTGATACTAATATTGACATTGACTTGTACAAAATTAATATGTTTAACAAGACTGCTTAATGATAATTCAAGGTTCAGGATTACCTGCTAAATGAAGTCCTGCAGAGTGTATTCATTAAACAAGCAGGGATTTCTTTTCCTGCAGATTTGCTTTGTTTTTTTCAAAAAAAACAAGTACTTAAATTAAGCTGTTTTTTCTTTGTTTTCATCAGCTGGATATTGACAGTTGGCAGTCACTGTGCCAGAAAGTCTTTAGGAATATGGATCCAAAAAATAATAGAGGCCTGTTGGAAGATTTGTAGTGTTTAAAGAGCCTCCAAGGTTTTGTAAAACTTCTGAGGGCTGTATTTAGGGATGACTGTCAAAATGTTTACTACTGTCTTTACCAACATTGATGAAAATACAGTATTTAACAAAAGAACCTGATATTGCCTGGAATTTCACCACCAGGTGGTATCCATTTATATACTTAAAGATATCCCTGGTATGTGGAGCCCCTTACTTTGTTGTGTTGATGAGTAAATACAACATTTTTGTACCCCTTTATTAAGATATAATGCAACTTTGCAGCCTGAATTTGGCAAGTATGTTTGCTTGTGCCAAAATAATTTTTAAGAGGAAATGTGTGTTGTGCTTTATATTATTTTACCATCTCAGGCAGATTGTGCAGAAGAGCAATGAGGTGTGTGAGAAGGTTGGAGGAAGAAAAATAGCAATACTCCAGTTTACTAAAGGGAACTGTCTTGGCAACATTAGTGAATAAATATGTTCTTGTGCTAGTCTCTCCTGCTCGAACTCTGAAATGCAGTTTCTTTCATTTTATCTCTGACAGACCATTCATTTAATATCAAGAACAGCTTTAAGCAAGGCTTGAGCTGTTGTTTATCACAGGTAAATAGCTGAGAGGACACATGTAAATGATACATGTTGTACTGATTTATTATACTCTGGACATGAAACAAATACCCAACGTGCTGAGATCAAATGTGTACATGGCTGAAGAAAGAAAATAAAGCAAACTATTCAGTTTTTCAGTAATACACACCACTATTAAGGCTGCTTATGTATGTGACCCTAAGTCTTTAAGGGAATTTTTACTCATTTTGTACTAGGAGAGATGCAAGGACATTGTACAGATATTGGAAAAATAAGGAGATAACAGTGCTTGGGGTTTTATCTTAGCCCTCATTACATGCTGCGTTTTTTGGGTATCTTATATTTTCTTCTTCATTCATCCATGACTCAATTCTCAAATGAGCCTACTGTGGCAGTAATGTACATATATTTTTTCTCACTGTCTTGGCACAAAGAGGATGTGGGAGTTAGCCATGAATATTTTCTTCCTAATAGGTTTGACTGTATCAGTGAAATGCATGGTATAATGCTCAAAAGATTTTTTTTTTTCCTCTGAGATTGCCTGAAAAATAATATTTAAAAATATTGTTGGTTAACTTAAATATTATAATCATAGATTACATATTTCACAAATAGTTGAACCTCAAATGTGGCTGGGTTATTGATGCCTCAGAACTGACAACTGTTTACAGCATGTATAAAATGAATTGAGCTCACTTCCCAGCAAACAGGCATCCTAAAAGCAGCCTCTAAAAGGAGCCAGGAATCTTGTAACAAATGCACTGATGCACACATTCCTCCCAGATATGGCTGATATGAATGAACCCTAAGGTGTATCAGCAACGCAGAGAAGCAATTTTTTTTTTTTTTTTTTCCCCAGAGAGGTTTTGTGAGCTGAGAGTTTGGTCAGGAAGGTTGTTTTGCAGATATCCTGGAAAGGTCTGAAATGAAAATAAAAATGTAAAGAAAGTATTCAAATTACAGAGGAATCATCTCCCAAAATATGTATTTGAAATTGCGGACACGTGTCTGAAACTATACCTAAATCAGGATGTCTCATGACTGGCTTGATCAGCCCGTGGAGTGGTGATACTGACCTCCCCTAATTTTGGTTTAAGCAAGACATTCCAGCTTCCTGTTTGAAGTATGGAGAGAGAAAATGATATACAGGGGTGGAGACTTCCCTACTCTTAGGATGAAGCGAATCATTCCTTAGTGCCTGTCTCTTTCCTTATGCTGCTTGCAGGCCAGGTTTGGTACAGGTGAGTACTTGGAAAATACAGACTTGGCTAGGAAAAAAAGGAGGGCTAACAAAAGTGGAAAGAGACAGATCCTGTTAACACATCCTAGCAGGAGATCATTCCTTGCAAGACTTGCATGCATATTGTTATGCCCATACAACAAACTGCAAGGAAGATTCAGYCTAAGGCTTATGAGTCTTTGCTTGGATGTCAGGTCGAAGAATATAACTGGTGGTGATAGTGGTGCCTGCAAACTGTCTTTCTGCTCATGTTGTTCGTTTCATGATCTTCCAGTACAGACCACAGTGTTTGCTAATATATTATGTATCAACTAAAACATCGATATCCAAGAAGGCCTTAGGTTTGCAAAGGTTTGATCAAGAGCTTATCCACGTTTGGCTTCTGTTGAAGCACATTGCAGCACATTGCTGCATCATAGATGTGAAAATTTTTATTATGTAAACCACTTGTATGAAAAACATTATGCAGTTGTTTTATGATATTTTTTGTGAGAGATTTGAAGCCCATTTGAAGAAATCTGTTCCATAGATCAATCTATTATTGTTCTTGCACAAAAGTTAAGTGTGGTAGATTTCCCAGTAGAAAGGGGTCATACTGACTTGCTGTTCCTCGCTGTTGGATGACAGATAGTGTCTGGCCATCTCATGACTGCTGTGGACAAGCAGATCTGATGCAATAAAAATGTATCATCTACCTCATGAGTTTGATTTCTTTCCATGGCCTTCTCAATACAATTTTGATATGATAGGACTCCTATGAAAAGAATTACTTTTGGCTTTAGATTAGGATGAAGTCAACATTCCATACTTACATATAAGGAAAGTCTTTTATTCAGCAGTGTGTCAAGTTGTTTGTTTCCATGTTGAGACAGAATAGGACTTTGTTTAGAAACGTTACAGAGATGTTTAGTATAAAAGGCTACGTAAGTACATCTAAGGACGAAGCAGATCACAAAGCAGACTCTTTACCAACTGCAGTATTCATAGAGGTTATTGCTTTCCCAGACTTTTCTCTCAACCAATTTTCTGCTTTCCTTGTGTGAATTCCCAGCTTTCACACTGATTATCCCTTGACTTTGCAGCCTCCGATTTTGTCACATTGTCCTTATTGTCCTCAGCTTGGCATCAAGCCTCATTGCAACTCCTTCATTACAAAGCAGTGATCTTCTTGTGTCATGGGTAAAGTTTAAAGGCATAAACTGATATTATTTTTCATGGAAAAAAAAATTAAGACTTACTTTTGTTTAGCTAAAAAATAAAAATTAAGGATAATATAGGGAGAATTTCTGTTTTCAGAAGAATAGATTCTTCCACTTAATTTCTCACAGCCCCTTTTCTGGAAAGGCTTCTTATACCAGCATGAGCACCTGTTAACTGTTACCAAATCTTCCAGTTCATTAGGAAAGTTCTTATCCTACGAATATTGATGTGTGATGGGATCATGAATCATCAAATTTTGAGGTGGAAGAGCCCCATCCTTTCCCTTAAGTATGGAGGCCAATAACACTGTGAAAGGGGCTAATCACCAAACATCTTTGTTAGAATTCAACCGCAAAAGGCAATTTTGTCAATAGACAAATCCTAGATCTTCTGGATCTGGCAGTTTAATACAAGATGTTTGAAAATAAACCTTCCCAATCCACTGTGTCCTTTCAGGAGGGGTCTTTCTCATTCCAGTAGTTTTCAGTGCCTCATTGGTTTACAAAAACTTTGTAGTCTCCTCTGGATCCCTAGGAAAATTGTATGATCTTCATTACTTTTGAGACATCCTAGACTGTTGGCCTTCACAAGACACTTCTCATCTGCACTGACTTTACTGATGGTCTTTCTTATTCTGTGCTGTGCATCTGCACTCAGAAATTATTTCCGAGCACACTCAGTTACTCTCAAGAAGAGAACGACGCCCTTTTCCCCCAGAAGCATCCCATTTGAGCCACAGGGCAGCAGTCAGGATAAAGCAGCTTGCCTTTCTGGTGTCCAGCCTCACCCTTAAAAAGAAAAACAAAATCAGTGCTTACACAATGAATGTTGAACAAACAAATAAAGCAGATCTGTGTTCCAACTCAGTGAAATGTCAGTGAGAGAAACTTCCACTCAAGTGTTGTTTCACCAGTACCAAATGCGTGGGTAGTTCATCCATAACACAGAGGTTTTGCATTTTGTGTTTTAGAGTTTGATCTGTGTAACTTTGTTGACTTTTTAAAAAATCAGAAACATCAAGCTCTGCTGTGGGTTTGGCTTTATTTTATTTAATGAACTGAAGAAATCTTACTGTGGCTTCTCTATCCTCCATTCCTTTCCTTCGCTGTTGATCAAAGAGGCAAGATAACTTTTATACATTTTTTATTCTATTTTATGCAAAAATGCTGTGAAGATTTCTCAGACGCTGCAGTTCTGACGTGAAAATGGGCCTTCTAGCATTTCAACCTAAATACTACCTAGGAAAGAAAGGGTGTTTCCTTGAGTATTGTGCTTTTCCTGTCTTAATCAATATGTGCAAATGGATTATAAAATACATTGCATTGTAAAATCAGAGGGCAAAACTGGGGCTTTAACCTTTGACTCATTTCATATTCAGATTTAGACCTTAAAATTGCTAACTTTTGTATGAATTTTACATTGTTTTGATCTACCACTACTATCTATAGTTTTGTCGATTTTTTTTTCCAAAGTATTCCTCAATATTAACAGTAAGAAAGAAAAAGAAATGACGGGCGTCTAATGGGTTAGTCAGTGAAAGATGTTTGGGTGAAAAAAAGGCTATCACCATCACAGATTTTTTTTAAATGTATCAGTGTCTTCTTGATGTGTTCTCTAAAATGCCACTAAGTGCAATTAGTTCCTGGTACAATATGCGTACATACCATACAAATGGACAAAGTCCATTTTATATTTAAGGGAAAGAGAACATATAATTTTCTCTAAAAGCACAGATAGCAAACATATCTGTGTAATTTTGTAAGTAACTGAATGAAACAGGTTCTAAATAACACAAAGAGAGAATTTTGTTGTATAATCAGTGATGTAGACCTAGGCCAAGTATGAGAAAGCCAACAAATATGCCTAGTATCTTGAGCAATCTATACTTTTCTTTGTAGTATGAGCGTGCACCATGCATAGTAGGGAACACAAATAACACTCCTTGTGTCTGTTCTTTGGGAAAGTTAGTAAATCAACAAAGCATAAGAAATCCGGAGAATTTTATTTGGACTAGTAGAGATGAAAGTATGTAAGAATGATATTAGAAAAAGAGATGGGGGGAAAAAGCAATACTTTCCATTTCATTTGGTTCTGGACAAGCAGACGAATGTAAGCCAAGTCTTTCCTACTGCCAAGAAAATTCACAGTCTTACTAATAGTCTTTCTAAGTGTTTAGTGAATTCATCTTGGTGGCAATACTTATCAACTAAGGCCCAGTGCAGCATGAGCTGGAATAGCAGAATGGGTAATTCATTGTAAATATGACTAGTTTATGTCCATTTTTCACTGCTTCTTGACTGATGTTTAGTATTAATACTCTAAAGTAATTGGCTCTCTTCCTGTCTTCTGGCTGTGGGGCTTGAGGGATTTTTTTTTGTGAGTGAGGTGTGTGTATGTGCTGTATTTAAAGCGTGCACTTTGAGCTTTGTGGGAAACTCCTCTTTGACATCGCAAATAATCCACAAAGGATCTGACTTCAAAATATAGCAGCCAAGTTTCAAATTCAGAATATTAGACAAAGAACCTGACTTTTCAATACTTTCTCAAAGATGATAGTTTGCATGATGAAAAGTGGAGACAAAAGAATATGTGTTTAATGTGGAAAGTGTCTCACAACAACAGATGAAATAATTGAACACAGAACAGGAAAATGTAGAAGATTAACAATATGATACTATGGTGGATTAACCTTGGCTGGATGCCAGGTGCCCACCAAGCCACTCTATCACTCCCCTGCCTCAACTGAACAGGGGGAGAAAATATGACAAAAAGGTCATGGGTCAAGATAAAGACAGGGAGATCACTCAGCAGTTACCATCACAGGCAAAACAGACTCGACTTAGGAAAATTAATTTAATTTATTGCTAATTAATAAGAAAGTAGGATAATAAGAAATAAGAACAAATCTAAAACCCACCTTCCCCCCACCCTTCCCTTCTTCTCAGGCTCAACTTCACTCCTGGCTTCTCTACCTCCTCCCCGCAAGCAGCACAGGGGGACAGAGAATGGGGGTTGCGGTCAGTTCATAACGCGTTGTCTCTGCCAATCCTTCCTCATCACACTCTTCCACTGCTTGAGCGTGGGGTGTCACCCATGGGAGACAGTCCTTCATGAACTGCCCCAACGTGGATCCTTCCCACGGGCTGCAGTTCTTCACAAACTGCTCCAGCATGGGTCCTTTCCACAGGGTGCAGTCCTTCAGGAATGGACTGCTCCAGTATGGGTCCCCCACAGGTCACAGGTCCTGCCAGAAAACCTGCTCCTGCATGGGCTCCTCTCCACAGGGCCACAGGTCCTGCCAGGAGCCTGCTCCAGTGTGGGCTCTCCACAGGGTCACAGCTTCCTTCAGGRCACATCCACCTGCTCTGGCGTGGTGTCCTCCACGGGCTGCAGGTGGATATCTGCTCCACTGTGGACCTCCATGGGCTGCAGGGGGACAACCTGCCTCACCATGGTCTTCACCACAACCTGCAGTGGAATCTCTGCTCCGGAGCCTGGAGCACCTCCTCCCCCTCCTTCTTCACCAACCTTGGTGTCTGCAGGGTTGTTTCTCTCTCATATTCTCACTCCTCTCTCCTAGCTGCTGTTGTGCAGCAGTTTTTACCCCTTCTTAAATACATTATCACAGAGGCACTATCAACATCGCAGATGGGCTCAGCTTTGGTCAGCAGCGGGTCCGTCTTGGAGCCGGCTGGAACTGGCTCTGTCGGACATGGGGGAAGCTTCTGCATCTTCTCACAGAATCCACTCCTGTAGCCCCCCTGCTACCAAAACCTTGCCAGGTACACCCAATGCATATACACTGAGAGAATAACCTTCAGAGACAACCCTCACCGAGCCTAGGATACATGTTGCCCCCTTTCCAGCCTGCTGTGTGAATAAAGCTATCACCAAAACAAACTATAATTTCTGTATTTCTATATTCTTCTCTAAAAAGCAGAGTCTTTCTAGAGGTCAAATTTTCTATTTCCTGCATTTTTTCTYTCTCTGAAGAATGGGAAAAGGTCAGAAAAGGAGAAAGAGCTAAGGTCAAACTGCTGGGTTAAGTATGAACACGATCAGGGTGTTTGGGTTTTAGGGCTTCTCTATGGTAAGGATCAAAGAAAACACAGTTTAAGAAATTAATAATACTTACAATGTACTGCTGTTATGTCATTGCAACCTAGTCTAAAAACCTTATTCTTAATGCAGCAAAAAGTTTCCCATCATTTAAACATTTAACTAAGGTTTTTCTATTTATTAAACCAAGGTCTTATACTATCCACTTTTCATATGCATCATATTTTCTCCTTTGTAAATAAATTTATCAGAGTACACGCTTTACAGAAACTTACTCAAGAAGTACCATTTCCTAGGTGGTAATAGAGGATGTCTTTATGAGATGAATGTGTTCAAGTGGATTATTTTTCTTCACTTTGCAGAATGGGAAAAGAATAGGCTTGCAGAGCACACCTAAGATACTAGCTCATTTACAAAGTATTTTTGAAGTAAGGAGAGTGTAGGAAACAAAAGAAAATGGTGAAAAATATGTTCCTTTGAATCTGGCTATTTAAAAGAAAACTTTTTACTGACAAGTTAAATTCCTAAAATGGTACCTGTCTTTTACTACATTATGGTTCAGCTGAAAARGTGTATAAATATCCATCACTATTTCTGTTTTGTTTTTCCTGTTAATTTCCATTGCTCTTTTCTCACAGAGGAATCTGGTATATTTTCAACACATTAAAACAAAGTTTACAACTAGATTATCTTAATTCCTTTATGTGTTACATTATAAATCAACATTTAAAAAAGATAGAATGCATCTTCGCTTGGTATAAATCCACTGTCCTTATTGACTGCAATAAATGTTGACAATTTATATTACTAAGGGTCGGGACAGCAAGCTTTCCTTCAGCTGTAAATATAAGAAATAGATCATAATAATATAAGATATAGACTGTAAATCCAATCAACATTTCCCTTTACTTGTTCAGAAAGAAATATAATCATGTGTTTAAGAGTACATGGTATAACTTACACTTGAAGAACTTAATGTCCAATGTGTTGTCATAGAAGACTCGATGATTACAGTTTATTCACTGAAGTAATTGTGAACATATAATTATTTCTTCCATTACTAATAATTACCAACCCATTTTACTTAGACATAAAAACCAAGACAAAAATTTAAATTAAGGCAGCCTGAGAAGGAGGAAAAATTTATGTWCTTTAGTTCTGAACTCTACAATAACATATACAGAGCCAATGGGCCAAAAAATTGCTTTAGCTAAACAGTGACATAACCCTTGTTTCTTATTTCTACTTTCTGTAGAACTCCAGTCAAATGGAAATCTGGATCTTTAGCTTTTTTTCTGGTGTTCGCTATCTTGCCTAGTATCTCATTATGTTCTGCAACATAATGTGTGTCTGTATAGACTGCTGGTTTTGTATCAATGATTTTCTGCTATGAATATTGATACCATTACCTGTGCATAGAATTGCTGCTGTGAAGATGGCAATTCTAAAGGTATCTATATTGCTGAGATAACATGTCCTACCAAAAACCTTGGGTTTTGAACAGAATTTTTGTCAGCTTGCAACTAATGCCATTATAGGGAAATGTAAAATAGTGCTATAAAAATCACTGATTAGAGTGTAGATTCTTTGGGACAGGGACTCTTTTTCTGGACTAGAAAATTGGGAAGAAAGTTCGGATTCACAGTCTGTAGTTTAACTTGGTCAGAATATTATTAACTTCTCTCACCTAAGACCCGTTTGACAATAATTCACATACTACTAGAGATACATCATCACTTTTTTTCTGCCTGCATAGTGCTTGTTTTCAGACTCGATGTTATAGAGCAGGTGCCTAGGTGCTCTCAGAAATAAGATAAAATAATTGAACACCCCAAAAGAAAATATAAGAGACTAAGTCCCTGCACATTCATGCACACATTCCCTTCTCTTTATTTTAAGATTAAGGGTTGAGGAAGAGACACTTGTCTTTACTAGACTAAAATTTTTAGCTTCTGACTATCTCTGCTTTCTGACAAAGTTGACTTCCAAATCCTTGTTATGAGACAACTGGCAAATCCTCTGGGTATATTTACTGGATCATGCCAGAGGGTTGGTTACCTCAATATAAACAGTAGGAGAACAGACTTCCCCTCTGACCCCTCACCCCCTCTACCTCGTCCCATGACAGGGGGCCATTGAACATTATTATATGTTTTTCATGCAGGCATACAAAATAAAAAATATTTCAGCATCTTCCCTAAAGCTTTCTTTTCAGAAACACCTGAACTGAAGACAAAGTTAAATGCATGTTAGTCAGATTTTTGGATAACCTGGATCCAATCAGTAACTGCTTGGAGTTTGTCTATGCCATGACAGTTTACAGTGAAGTATTTATCCGGAAAAATAGGACAAATCATAGACAAGCTTTCTTTCCTCTGAAATGTGTTGAAACGTATTAAGTACTAAACTGATTCTATAAATGTGATAGCAGTATAGCTCTTTGGAGTAAATTAAAAACAATTATGGGAACATTTTCAAAAGGCTCACAGCAACTTTTCAGCGTCATTGCTAACTTGATAATCCATGAGTATTTATCAGTATAACTCATGCTAAACACCATGGGACAAGTCAATTGTGAGGAAGTTGGAGGACTAGTTATTGAGGTATTATCAGATTGCTCATAATCACATATTTTGCCCTCTTGGATTTGTACTGCCGTTGACATTCTTGAAGTCCATTCACATTTTAACTTAATTAAGCCTTCTCTGTGTCTATTTGGTAGGTCATATTTGATTACACCAACTATGCAGATTTTAACATAATCCAGCACAGTCTGATAAACCTAGAACATATTCAGATCTGTTTCTGACATACATTCTTCTCATTCTTCAAAGTAAATTTCCTTAAGGCAACTAGGAATTATTCCCATGCCCCAGATTTCTCTTGTTTATTCTTGCTTGTGCATAAGAGTCAAAATCCCACAGCTTCCCTGGTTCTTTGAGTAGTGCCAACTGGCCCAGTGGTTTACGTCATGCCTCTCTCTTTTTTCAGATTTCTTCCCCAAAGTTAAGGAGGGAATCCTAAATGGAACCACAGCTTTCTCCCTCCAACACACTCCTAACTTGTTTTTTTTTCCCATCCCTGAGGTGCTGAAGAGGCATTTTACAAAAAACACCTGATCAGAGATTGAGCACCTTCAGCAGCACTAATAATACAGGGGAAACATAGTAAAAAAAAAAATTCCAGGCATCTCACCTTGCAACAGATACCTCTATTATAAGGTATTTCTTCATCAGAAACCACTCTGGCAGCATTTCTGTGGTTTATTGTTTCACTAGAAAGAGATAGTTGTTTATGAAATGTTAACTTCCGTTGGAGGAAAAGCAAAGAGAATATGTGCTCAGATTCCAATTTTTCATCTTTTCCTTCATGTTTTCCAGTTCACTACAAGGTCTGTCAATTATGAAACCAAACCATGCACTCTCTCTGACAAATGCATCAAGGCTTGACACCTCATCTGGTCAGGTTTCATTTGTGTGTGCTGAAATGTCTTCACTTATTTAGACAAACTGAAAGTATCGCTATTGATTAGTGATTTTTAAGCAGAAGGCTTTCATATTGCAACAGTGTGTTTGTGAATTTAACTGAGGTTTGTGTCACGCATAACAAAATCCTTGAAGGATACTCTGGCTTATATAAATTGAATGTGTCATGGAAATTCTTTTTTATCAGATGGGAAACAAAATAAAAGGAGAAAGAAAAATAAAATCCACATAGGTTTGTTGTTAATGATCCTGTATTCAAAGAATTATTTGTCATTGTATCTATGATTAGTTCTCCCTTCATAAGTTGTCTCATGTCTCCCTTTCCTCAAACAGTGCTTCATTCCTAAAGAAAACTAGGCAAACATCTTTTTATCTAATACCTCCATTTTACTTTAACATTAGAATTACCTTCAAACAAGGAGAGTGAAATCTAAATTTTTGGGGGGGGCTTAATTTTCATTGGGGGAGAACTATAAATGGAATTTGGTAGATTCCTTTTTTGCAGAAATGACAGGAGACAGTGATCCAAATAAACAGTTGATACAATATATTCTAGCGTCTTTGTTCCTTGTCTGTCATGATTCAATAGATTCAACAGAAATTATGCTATTTAGAGATCCACCGGAAATCTGAAATGTATGTACATATCCTCTTCTCATAAAAATACATTGCAACACAACAGCACTTATCTTCATTAAAGGTAATATATTTTGTATTCTGTATTTACCTTTCTAACAACATACAGGGTCCTAATAGATCTAAAATAGGAATACCTTCAATTTGTTTGTAATTTTTTATTGTCTAGTGTCTTGCCTATTAGTACGATTAATGTGGTCTTGTTTCAACATTTTGCACTAACCCAGTAGTATTTTAATTTGCTAATATTTTTCATTATGCAGAAATTAGCTAGTTTTTTTTGGCATCTGTCCTGTCCAAATCCTTTAAGTTCCCACATCTTGGCAGCTTGGCTTTAGATCTGTGTACCACGAAGGAGAAACTTTCCCTATGTACTGTAATATGCTTGTAAAAAAATAAAAACCACGAACAAAAAAAACCCCAAACCCCAAAGCCCCTAACTTTCAATCTGATTCATCTCTGAAGAAAGGTAATCAACTGTGACTCAAAATCCCGAGCTTTTGCAATAAGCATATAGTAATCTTCAAACAGGTGTTCCTGTTGGATTGACAATACTCTGCTGTGATCTGGGACATGGGGTATGTTAGTATTCAGAACATCTTATTTTATTGTTTGTCATGCTTTGGCAGAGAATAGAGTGCCAGGTGTAGGAAGCCTGATGCTTTTGTCATTAACAGAAACCCTAAATCATCAATATTTCTAAGACAACCAAAATTATTTAGTCTGACCATTCAATTCTATATTTCATCCTTTCAACAGCTAATGGATTGTTTATGAAACTTCTGAATGGCAATGCACAATAGCTAAGATACTAAAATAGTGGAAATTTAATGTTAAAGCTATGCAACTCAGATTTTAGACATTTATGAAGTTTATTGGTTATTAACAACTTCAGGCACACAGGCTGCATTAAATCTAAATTCTGTAATTATACATGATGTTCCTGAGTACTGGAAGAACCAAATAGATCCTCCTGAGACAGTCAAGTTGCTTGCTTAGAAAAATCTTCAGTTAACCCCACATACTTCCATGAATACCTGTAATTCAACAAAGAAAAAAATTTCCATTAAAAGATGTAGATGTCCAGTCAATCAAAAATGTCCACAGCAGATTGTAGAAGAAGGGTTCCTGGAGGCTGTTGGATAAGGCTCTGCTTCCAGCTCGTTGTAGTAGCTTTCCTGCTCAGTGGAGGTGTCCTCATCTTTGGAAACCTCCCATGAAAGCAGATCCACAACCTCACCGTTGTAAAAATTCACTTCTTCACTGCTTTGAATGTGAGAATTTTTTTGTTGTTGTTCTATTCCTTCCTCTACCCTCAATATCTAATCTCAATAATCATTCGGGTCACTGAAGTGCAATTATGGTTTGTTCTGCTGTACTGCTTGTTCCATGGATATGCAGAACTGATCGATCCTTTTGTGGAATTATTGCCACTTCTTGTCAGTCTTAATCATGCATAAGATTTGTATTTTTTTGTATCCCAGTGATTACTGTGGTGAAGAGATAACCCGTCCTTCTAAACGTTGTCACTCAGGTTATACTCTGACTCTTCAGAGAAACTAGTTAACCTGAGCAATCTGGCATGAAATTCTGGTTTGTTCTTTTTTTAAAAACCTTTAAGCAGTGAATCACTGAAACAGCTGCTGGAGGGCAGTTTATTTCCTGATTTATTTTACAACCTGATTTCTACTTCACTGTCTGTGTGATGGTGAAAGATTTAGTTAAAACAAGCATGACATTGACATTTAAATCATTCTGAAGGGCTGGTAATTATATATTAAAAAAAACCCAACCAAAACCTTCTATTCCACTAGCATTTAATCATTCTTTTTTTTTTTTTTTTTTTTTTAAAGTGACAAAGTGTGAACAAATATGTTGAAGTATTGAGAGATATGTCAAGACTGAAAAGTCTCCAAAAATGCATCTCAGAGATCTGTCATCACTTTTCTATGGTATTTAAAACAGGAGTTTTAATGATCCTTATTCCTTCATTTTCATTAACTTTTTTTCTTAAACAAACTGCGTTTTTGCTTGTCTGCTTGTTCTGTTGTGTTTGAAAAAACAGTCTTTGTGTGGCAAAACAGTACTTTCTTCATTAAAGTGGATGTGATCATTGTGAGAAGGGATCTTCGGAGTTCATTACAATCTCAGAGGAAAGGGCAGATGTTGTATTGCTTTTTAGTATTTCAAAGCTGACAGGCTGATAATTCTATATCTATGTTTTGCAGACTTACAGTTTTGTTAGGCAGAAGCTGAACAGTCAGGGATGGATTTTTGAGTGCTGCAGGTTGTTTATTTCTTACATGAAATTATTCCAGAATTTAATCAGTTAAACCTTCCTGATGGTAAATTTTGAGATGGCCTATACAGCCTCTGTGGTATAATTTTTAACTAATAATCAGGCAATGATTTGCTTACATTACACATCTACATCATAAATCTTTATTGAAGTGTCCAGTGGCACCTAATTTTAATAGTGTGATAATGCTAGATTGGAACAAAGTTTTTTTGAAAATAGATATGACATCCACATTACTACAAAACAAATTTCTTCCAACTACTGTTACTGCAGTGAATACCAAATGAATTTATGAAAATGAATGCTTAAAAGCATCATTCTTTCTAATACGCCCTGACATTTAATAATACAAATATCCATGATGTAGCAGTAAAAATCATGAATACTGAAAGTTCCAGCGTGGCTGAAGGTTGAAGCTAGAAAACCAGATTAGGTATCAGGCAGACATTTTTATAGTATGAGTGTTTAACCTTTGCAAGAATGATTGTGGTGGATTCTCTTTTTTAATAGATGGCTGCATGGGTGTCTGGCAGCCAAGGTCAACCCACCACAAGGAATTTTTTCCTCCTAAAAATATTTTCCAGTTCAAATAGGAATGATTTTAAAGTTGTCCTGTAGCTAGTTTTATGTATATGTTGCCATATTAATGACCCTTTTCTGTTTCAGGATTTAGGAATTGTTGATAAACACAGCACAACAGCACACTTTGACAGTTTTAGGTTGTTCTTAAAGCTGAAGATGGTACTCCACAGTATTATAAAACTACATTTACACATTTCTTCCAGTATAATTTATTCCCTAATACATTTTTTTTATAATATGTTAGTTTTTAAAAAGGTAGGATCAATACAGCATTGCTTTGTCTACTCTGCCCAAGATGCATAGAAGTGTTTCAATAGATCTGACAAAACAGTTTCTGTATTTCTGTATTTTCAATGAGAATATTTCTAATTGTCAAAGAACATTTCTTCTTTCTTTTCAAAGAACATTCTTTCTTTTCAATTCAGTCTGTAAATCTTTTGAAAAAGTCTACCTATATTTAAGATGCATAATAAATACTACACTGATGGACTCTCAGTATTTTTTCAAAGCTCTGTGATTATCTTACAGACCTCTGGAAATTAAAGTTTTTGTTAGAAATATCAAGCTTAAAATAAATCTGCCTTTTTCTATTTATTCTATTGGATTTTTGGCTGGTTTCATTTAATCTCTCTTTCCCTTTTTCATCTTCATCCCTACGTTCCCCCATATTTCCAAATGCAAGTGACTAAATGCATTGTTAGACTTGGATTAGGGGCTCATCCTCTTCCCTGCCACCCTCTTCTCTCTCTCCTTCTCAGCCAGATTAGAGATCTGTCATCTTTTTTCTTCCTTTTCTTTTCAGGTCATTTGACTTCAGGAACTCAAGATCTGAGATTCAGATAAAACCCTAATGATTGAAGTTTGTGATATTTTCCATTTTGGTTTGCTATAGTGTTGCAAAGAACAGTGGAAAGACATTTCAGTGCCAAATGTAGGACGTGCAATCAATTTGTGTAAAACAAATAGATATTTGAGGGGAAAAGTATGAGTAACTGTGGCTGAAATCTAGCCCCAAATTTGGGTAACATCTGCAAGCCTGAAGTACAGCCTTCCTTCTCTCCCACTTTTATTTCTGACTATTTGCTTGGTAAGTGTGCCAATGGATATGTAATCACAAAGCATGTACCTTTTCTCTGAGTAAGAGGATTTAAGTGTTTGAGGAATAGGAACTTATATATAGTATATAAACAGCCATTTGTCTATTAAGCCAAAAGAATTGTACAAAGTGCTAATCCCAAAGGTGTCTTTCATGCCTGCAAGCAATTGTTGGTGGCTTTTATTTGATGGTTGTAAATAGAAGTCTATCCATTCAGTGCTCCTGATTATTTCTTTGTCTTTGGGCAAGGACAAAAAAAAAGAAAAAGTTTGCACTATCCTTCCTGTATGATGAGAAAAATGAATGAAGAAAAAAATTAAAGTGTCTAAACTTTTTCCTAGGTTATAATTGACATACATTTTAAATATACATTTAAAATTTTTGTATGGGTCTAAATAGTGTTTCTATTGAACATATTTTGCATATGAAATCCTAAAGTCATCTTGAACAGTAAAAAAGTTCCTTTATTACAAGACTATAATGGTATACCAGCGATGTATGTTAATTGGGAGTCTTTCTATCTCAGTCACCTTTTTGCACATGAACTTGATGGACTTTTTTTTGTATGAGCTCAAACTGTGCATTATTTATACATAGTAGGCTTTCACAGTTTTCTTTTAGTCCTYTGACATTTGGAGTTTACTAATTGGGTTAACATTTCTAAAGATGCAGTGGCACTTCCTCAGATATCTAAGCAAATATAGGCCTATATGACTGTGTGTTCCCATGTAAAATTTAAAATTCAGAAAGAGAAGAACAGTAAGTAATGTCTTTGGTTGCACAGCACTCTATGTAATGTCAGTTTATTTTTCATTGTGAAATGGCAATATGGCTCGTGAAGCACAGCTTGAGCATGCAAGAGAAGTGTGACCATCTTTGTCTACTGTGCCAACAGTCTGCTGCATCTCACAGGAAAAACCACCAGACTGGTGGTATCTGTTACTATTTGTAGGATTAACACCCCATGTAAATTCCAGCTGTTGCTCATGTGATTGGTCTTCCTGGTAGCCAAATGAGTGCTTCCTGTGCCCAGCTAGGGCAACTGTGTGTCAGCTTGGCATTTAGAAGTCCAATTTGAATTATTGAGAGAGATATTCTCTCTCTATGTGCATCAGAAGTCTCTTTCCTACGTATTTATAAGAGTAGAATAGTATGAATAGCTTATACGTTGTGGTTTGCAGGTAGATCATATGTTGCTTAATGTGATTTCATTCTTCATGTTAAAAGTGGTTGTTTTTCTGCTTTTCATTTCCTCATCCAGGCCAGTTTCTGGCTTTTCCTGCCTAGGTGCATAGTGTGTACAGTGAGACGTAAGGAGGATGCCAGTGAAAACACATTTCGTTCTTTCCATTTTGCTTCAGTCTGAAGGACTGGTCTCATCTGGAATGCAGAGTCATGGTATCATCAGCACCGCTGAGCCTTTCTGAGTGCCAGAGGCAGTCTGAGTGACTCATAGCTGAGACAGCAGGGCTTTTGAGAGCTGCCTCTGGGGCAGAGCCACATGAAATCTCACAATCCGTGTGCTATCAAAAGCAACAATGAAGCTTCACAATGCCCGTGTGTGAAACCACCAAACTCTGAGCGGGTTGCATTCTCATACCAATAAGAGCTATGAATGGTGCAAAAGTTCAAACTCACATCCTTGGATTTATTTCCTTCATCACTGAAATCATAATAACAGATTGCAAATCTCTGATTTCATTTCCAAACCTGGCTGTTTCAATGACTCCTTCTAGATGTCCCTGTCTTTATTGCAGTTGCCTCCAGCAATAGAGGCACACCTGCCAACATGAGTCAGAAAAAGATAGCGGTCCAATGCTAATAAGAAGCACTCTATTAATCACCATCTTGGTGACAAGCTTGTGTGCGATGTATGTGTGTGGGCTAGTAGCAGATTAGTACCTTGTATAAGTATATGCATAACACACAAGCTTGGGATTTCATTAATATCTATAAAATCTCTGTTACGGTAAGGAGTCTCTTCAATACAGCTTATTATACTAGACACAGATGTCCTAAACAAAAAACAAGCTAACAAACAAAAAAAGCTCTGTTCATCCTCATATTCTTTCAATGTCRGGAGATTCTGTGTTTTGTACAAACTCTTTTTTGTTTGTATTTAAAAGCCTTTTTGCAGAACTATTGTTAGTCCTCTAAATAGATAATTCAAAATTTCATGTGATGTTTAGGCTTGTTTGTTAATTCAAATGTTTAATTTTATATATTCTGCAAAGTCTTTGGGGTAGGGAATACCTTTTCCTTATCCTCCTCTACCACATTATAATGGGGGTCTATATTTACTTGAATAATGGGAAAAAAAAAAAAAGTGAAAATTTAGAAGACTCTCTTCCACATGTTTAGTTTTCCTGAGTGACCTGATACGTCCTTAGGTCCTGCAGTTCTGTTTATCTTTATTCTGCCTTTCCTTTCTTCCTCACCAACAGACCTTTTGGGTTTATCTCTTCTCTAATGACAGTCATTTTTTATTTCTCTGGCTAGCATTCTTTCCTGAAATTAAACTCTTACTCATTTTGTAGATGGGAAAATACCAAAAAGAAAATTCCAGAGACATAGGGCTGGGCTCAGTAACTGCTGAAATTAATTGAGTGCAGAACTCCAACCCGGGTACATCACCACCAGGACAAATAAATCGCCTTAATCTGGAAAACAAAAGATGAAAATTCCAAACCTGGAATAGCACAGTGCGGTATTCTGCTGTATGACAAAGTACCCCAGCATGAAGAGAAAGGTCATCATTGTTTGTGCAAGCTTCTCTGTGACAGGATTGTGTTTTTCCAATGGTCTTGAATATTATTTTAATTCTCTACTTATGATTCAGTTTACTTCAGTTTCTTTCAATTCCTGTACTTAACATGTGATGTATTTCTTTTTTTGTAAATGAAATGCCAGGGTTCTCCTTATGATGTAGCTGAGGAAAACAATGAGGCAAATTCAGCTGCGAGGGTGAGGGATTTCCAAGAGGTTTTGAAAAGGACAGTCTAGCTTTTGCTTGTCATAACATTGAAATCTGGAAAATTGGAAATGCAACAGATGAGTAATTCTGATAGTCTTTGCTTCTTAGATATGCTTGGTGTAAACCTAATCTATCACTGTCCCAGTATAGCTTTATCATGGCCAAACAATAGCATATTTGAAACTTTTTTTCCCTACTCATATTTTATCATTATCTTTTTCAATTTTATCATGTTGAGTGTCAAAAAAACCCAAAAAACCCAAAAACAAAAAAAAACAAAAAAAACCCCAGAAAATTCACTTGGTTTTAAGACATTTTGTTTTGTGTAATTTTGGACTACAAAACTATACAATGGAACCATTTTTATACCTGTATACAAGCATCTACAGTTGCTGATAAGCACCCTAGAATAATAACTGAGGAAAATATTAATAGTATTTTTCTTCATTTATTAAATATTACTGTAAATATATTCTGACTTAGAAGAAGTAATGTAGGAGAAAATAGTGTGATATTCAAGCAGATATGAAAGGTTTTTTAGGAACAAATAAAAACCTGAAATTGTTAATGGATTGTACAATTTTGCTTTGATTTTGCTGCTCTCTCATGGGATAAGAAATTGGAAAAATACTTCCTTAGTGTTATTGTACTGCTGTCATAGTCAAGTGTAACAACTTCATTGTGCTAGGTTCTACATCTATAAAGAGAAAAAAAATTATCCTGTTTCTGTGTATGTGCAACTCTGCTAAGAGAAATTATCTGCAGGGAAATAAATTCTATTTCAGGTTGATATTGGGGAAAAAAACGTATGTAGAGGGTTACATTATGAAGAGAGTGGGAATGTGCAAGTAGTCCCTTGGAGTTCTGTAAAGTCAGCTAAGCCCATACGGAACAACTGATGATTTGACTCTTGATATAAGAATCAGAGCTCTAGAGATCTATCACTGCTATTGATATGTCACCCAAAATGATTTATATTCCAGGCAGTTATGGACTTAGATACACTGACAAAGGAATATCTCATGTAAACGATATTCTAGGCAGCATGCCTATCAAACACTGATTATCTCTTACACTGTGCTAGTTCATAGTGATAGAATATGTTTTATTATAGCCGCCTTTGCTGTTTTACACCAGGTTAGATGATATTTCTGACATCATGATTAATGAATACATAAATAATGTTAGGAAGAAACAAATAACTTAAGAGCATGTTGAGAATGAATTCTATATTCCTCCAAGTTATTTATGTATAATTTTCTCCCCTTTTAAGTTGTCTGTTGCTACCATCTGGTAAAATATGCAAACAAAATGTATCTCTCTCCAGTGAAGAATACACTTAAGTTGCCACTTGTAGTTCTGCTATTCATTTTGCTTCATGCACACTCAACAGAAGCCTTTCCAGAAATGTTAGTAGTGATGATGATCTATGGCAATCTCCTGCAATGACAGCAATACTTCAGAAACATGTTTGGTGAGATGCCTGTGCAGAAGATGCTTCATAACAACTTTGTTACTTATTATTAGAATGTTATTTTATTCCAAACAGCTTAGGGCAATAAAAAATATCTGCTTGAATATTTCTGGAGCTAAGATTGACTTTCAGATCTTTACTAACACCAGATTTTTTATATATGTTAGTCATTCCAATTAGTGCTTGAGATGAAAAGGAGAAACTCAGATCATTGATGCTCTCGTGTGTCAAACTCATGCCATAATATGTTCTTCCATAATATTTTAAATGAAAATCAAAACAAAACAAAATAGTTACTGGAAGTTGGGAGTTTTCCTTCACTGTAAAAATAAAATAAAATWAAATWAAATTAAATTAAATTAAATTAATAAAATAAAATAAGATTAAATTAAATTAAATTTTTAAAAGTTAATATGATGCATTTTACCTCATTTGGCCCTACCTCTTCCATTTCAATCTTATATAGCACAGGCACATATGCTTTCTGAATCTATGAAAACCAGACTATCAATATTTTTCTTTATGTGTTATTATTCCATATTTTCACTAAATCTAGTATTTCTGCAATCTCATTTCTCTAATATGGTACCTGCCTTTCTCAAAGAATCACCTTAATGTGAAGAAATCCTTCTTCACAGAAATTCTGATTGCTCATTGGCCTATGTTTGGAACATATTAAATGTCCAGTGTCCAATACAAAAATTACTACTGAATTTTATAATTGCTCCAAAGAGAATTAGATTAACTTAAAATAAAGTGTTTGGTTTTAGCTTTACCCAGTAAATGTTAAGAATTTGTGTGTTATAGTAATAAAGTTTCTTAAATATTAATTTGTAATTTAATTATAAATCCCTCTTAGGATAAGCCGGTCTCCAAAACAATGGAAAAAAAMCCCAGGATTATATGTAACTAAAGGCATTGTATTAAGAAGAATGAATTTATATTAAATTTGGTAAAGCAATCATATATGGAGAATGAGTAGATATGTATTATACTGTATATGAATGTGTCTATATATATATGTATTTCTAATGATCTAGTATATATGATGAATTACCAAATTTATTTTAATGAAAAATAATTCAAATCCCAATTAGACATTACTGAAGAAGAAATAACTACTTCTAGTACATACTTATCCAAACTTTAACCAAGTTTAACAATTAGAAGGCCCCTGTTGTTTAGGCTTTATACCAAAGTCATGAAGACTGAGCCTTTAAGTAAAGACTCAAGGGCAAAGGCCCAGAAATGACATTTCAATGAGTTCCTTCTGGTGGTATCAGTGAAGGTAGGTCTTTCACACAACTAATGTCTAACATTAATGAAATAGCTTCTGTCTTCAAAAGGACTTTTCACATGACAAAGGAAAACAGACATCATTCAATTAATTTTTTTTCTGTAGAATGACTATGTAGAGGTTGTTTGATGGTACTTGTCTTGACCTCTCAAAGGCATTTTAGGTATACATTAATGTATACATTTTTTTTTTCTTTCTAATACACAAAAAAAAAGTGGAAATTACAATTTTATTTTATCTAAATAAGAAGTCATATATGTTATGTTGATTGTTTCTCTTTAATCTACATAGACTGGTAATGAACCTTACATTTTCTTACTTCAAAACAGTATCACTTTTTTTTTTATGTAAATACTTACATCTAGTCATAAGAGACCTTGGAATTTAGAAGCTAACATGGGGGAGTAAAGCAATATTGAGAAACAATGTATATAAAATATATATGCATGTATTATATGTAATATAGAACATGCATTTTTATGTAAATGCATATGTATTATATTTGTATGCATTATATACACGTGTGTGTTTATATATATATGTATGTATGTATGTATCTCATGTAATGACCTATGAAAGAGAATCCCATCATGGTAACTGAAACATCAAAAATGAAGAAGAAAACACTAGCTTTTTTCACCACGTCATTTTTCTTTCCTCTTAGACTTCTGTGTGAGCAACAGAAGGCTTATCACTTTCTACACTGTTCTTGATAACTGTCAGCTCAGCTTCTCCAAGGACATTGACTGTTTTAATCCTGATGTGTAGGTTGGTGTGGACATCTGCCATCATAAAAGGATGCATTCGCTTATCTTCACAATTCCCTTGACTGTATTTCCCTTAAAGTGGGGAGTAGCTCTGCTTAATACTCACTGTGCTGCTCCTTAGTCAAGAATTCTTCTTAAAGGTACTGTTCTAACACATAAATAAAATAATGTAACTTCTTTGTTATTTACTAGAGTCAATATTCTCTCATGTCTAGATATTTGTGACAAAATGATGGTTACATGAAGGTAAAGTATTGGATTCCTTACTAAGTTGTGCTCCCTTTCTTCTTTTCTTTAATAGTTTTTTTCTTTTTTTTTTTTTTAGTTACTTAAAATTAAGAACATGTATAAGACTCTTTATGAACTGCGTCTTTGATTATCCCATTCTTGTCTCATTATATTCAGAAATAATTTTTTCTCAGCACCTTTTTACAGAAACTGTTAATATTATTTTGGGGCGGGGGGTTTGTGGGTTTGGGTTTTTTTGGTTGGTTGGTTGGTTGGTTTTTGGGTTTGTTTTTGTTTTGTCCATAAATGGTTTTTAAGTAACAACAAGCAAAAGAGGCAGAATGTTGCTACCAGCCAGAACTATATTACCAAAGCTCACAATCGAGAGCTGGTAGCAGGAGGCAGTATATTGTGAGGGGACACATAAAATCTGTTTATATGTGTGTGGATCAGAAATAAAAAAATAAACAGGAAATAAATGTTAAACAAGACCTAAGGCACTAGTTAAATAAATATGCTGTTCATAAATACAAAATTTGATTTTCTGTTAGATATAAACTATTCCACTAGCTCGTGACTTCATTGTCAAAAATGAGAGTATCAACAACAGAATTAACTTGAAAAAGACTGGATACAATTTGTGGAAAAAATATGTTTTGGAGTTTTTCATGTCAAACAGAAGTGTTTGGATTAAATGTTAATTTGAGTACCTCTTTCCTAACACTAACGTTTAAAATACCAAAAAAAGAGTAAAATAGTATAGTATCTTTGTGCAATCTGCTATATACCAATGAACTAGTACCAATATTTTACATTGTATAACACAGGATTTTAAAATTTTCTTTCTTTATTGTCAATTTAAAAATGATGGTACTGATTGTTTATTCTAAAATGGAAATTCAGTTTCCATTTTTCCTATGACTTTTTCCTTTAGATCTTAAATGGCTTTCTTCTCCATATCAAGAAGAATTTCTGTTGGACCGTATCAGTGTAATAATTTAATATCTTGCAATACTTATTATCCAATCATCTAATTTTGGTAAGCATGATAGGGCTAGTAGGGTTCCCCCTCTGCCTTAAAATGTTCCTAAGCTGATCTGTTACAATAAAAAGAAAACCAGCATTTTTTAACTTAGGTTTGTAATATGTTAACAATAATAGTAGGTGGTAGTTACTCAGTAGTTGTTGTGATTAGTCTTGTGTTTTTGAGAGAATGCAATCCCCTAAGGGTTCTGAAGCCAAAATGGGATCTTACTTTCTCCCTGCCTTTGGCTCTGTTTTCTGCCTCTTCTCCTCCTCCTTCCATTTTTGTTATTCCAAGCAAAAGAGCAAAAGCGATCGGAGACTTGAACCATTGCATCCTGAAAGACACACTGACTAAGATAAAGTATTTTAATTCTAAAGCTTCATTTATTAGTCTACTATTTATTGCTTATATTAACATAGTGACTAGTAAAGAGCATAGCAAATCTCTTTGGGGCATATGATATTCATTGCATATATATGTAAAGTATGGTAAGATCAAGAATTTTTTCCCCTCCATCTTTTACCATGGAATCCAGAATCACTTTTTAAAGGGCTGTGATAATCTCTACGTATTGTATAAAATGAAACAGGTGTAGTGGTTTGCTCTGACTTCAGAGGATATCCAAACGACCGTAACAACTAAATGATGTTGTATGAAGTAGTGCAACTATACCTGATTGCTCTTATTATTTTGTTTCATTAACTGATCTAGAATGTCGTCTTGTTGACCAACTTCTGTAGGCAAGTTCTGTTTTTCCTGACACTTCATATAGAAATGCATACATTTTGAACAAACACATGGCAATGGTTGGAAGCTGAAAGCTAGAGAAAGAAAAGTACAGCATAAAGAAAGAAAAGAGAAAGACACAGTCCATTAAAAAAGATAAGTGATTAGAAGATTTACCTGTGATGGCAAGGTTTCAGATGTAAATCCACCTTTGCCTTACTTTACACACACCTGAACCCCAGCCTCTGACATTCTGCTCTGGGTTTTTCTCTCCCCCACAGCCCCAGTGGTTTTTGCCAATGTGAGCGTTTATGTTGTCAGTATGTAGTAGATTACACACATATTTACATATGAAGGACTTGTAACTTAAGTCCAGTGTTATGCCAATGGCAGTCTACCATTGGAGGCTGGTACGAGTCCAGGCAACCTTGGAGCACACCAGGTACAGCTGGGACCTGGCTGCACAGAGCCATGCAGGCACTCCTCTGGCTTTGCTCTGAGCAGGACCCTCTTTCAGAAGATAAAGTTCCTTTCTTCTTCCTGGCTACCTTTCCTATTGGAATGATTTTCCTTTTTACCTTGTAGGCTCCCTTTCAAAAGGATGCATCCCACAGTTTCTTCCTAGCTTCTGTGGAAACAATTCAGTGAAGGAAAATGCCTCAAAGAAAGCAGAATTTCATCCACTCTCACATGCTCAAGGCTGTTAAGTAAATCTGTTATATAACTAGAAGTACAAAGTCATCTAGTTCTTTTAGGGATGCCTTTGAAAACTACCTCTGCCCTTTACTTTCTGTCATATAACTGCATCTTTCCTAGAGCAGAGGAAATCCTTTAACAACCTGCACAGTGCTAAAGGTCTCTCTACCTGTTATGTGAAGAGTGCTAACTAGTGTATCAAAGATGTTGCTTACCTTGCTTTAACTGAAATTGTGTGTCAGAGCATAGTTATTAAGAAAAAAAAAAACAAAATGCTTTTCTTTCTGATTTTAAATGTTAAATAAATCCAGATGATTATTTTGGATGGTCCCTGAAAAAAGCAGGGACAGACAGAACAGCTTAAGATTCAGGGCTCTACTTTGCGTTCAATTAAGTAAAAGATACATTTAATTAAACCATTACTTAGCTATGCCCTTCCCACTTCCCCACTCTCCAAATGCAAGTGATTATAAGTCAGGGAAATCTATTTTTCTAAACAATTAAAGTTGCTGTAAATTTTGTTTAAAAAAAAAAATCAAGCTTAAACTCAGTTTGCATGCAAAATTGTCTCCAATTTCTGTTATTCTATCAAGTGAACAGCATTTCTCTTTCCTCCAGTCAACTTAAGGAAACTTATGTAAAATGGCTTCCAAAGGAGTAAAAAAAGGGCTGTAGGCTGATGGTCTGAAATGAAAAAGATTGCCTTGCTCACGTGGACACTATAAGTGATATCCTTTCCTGATTGTCAGTTGATCTGATTGACTTGTAGGGATGTAAGGTGGTATTGTGCAGAGCAATATCTAAACAGGCTGCTTTAAATCCAACCACTGGGAAAATATGTGTATATATACAATTATTCTATATGTTATTTCAGTTAATCCTATCATAATTCTGCATTGTTTCATGTAATAATGTTAACAGAGCTTGAATCTGTAGACAGTTCTGATTGATGCAACAGACAGTTCTTTCAAGATGCAAAGCAAAGTTGTGCTTCTATGCGTTCATACTTTTATCCTCTATTTCCTGTTTTTTTCAGACATATTGCTGACTTGGATGCTCTTCATTGTTACAAAGTGCCATGCTACCAGTCTTTCACTTTGTGTTCACAACACTTACTGTCATCAAATTTTCAAATATGCAACATATCAATTTCCTTTTTGTTCATAGATCTTGAAAAGAATAATGAAGTAATTAAGAGAACATATGGAGAGAGATGATTTTTCTACACTATCCTATATTTCTGACATATTTTCTTCAAGTTGAATAGCCTGCTAGGATAAAATAAATACCAATAATGTTTCACATCAAATAATTTATCTACAGTTCTGCATTTCTAGAACACCAGCCTCACTGAAAAATCACAGTGCTTTAAAAAAGTTATTTTCTTTCTAGGTGTGGGAGAAATATGAGCTTTATTTTAAAGGAATGAGTCATTACTGGTGCTAGAGTCATGTCTTGACACAGGGTAAATTCATACTTAAATAAGTATTTAGGTATTTTTTAGAGGATAACTGTGAGAGAAGTAAATAACATGACTCTTTTGCTATTTCAGCACAGAAAGGCATAAAAAAGCAAGACAAAGTGCAACTCAGACTCAAGTTCTTGCTAGTGGACTTGCAGAGATTTAGGTGTTGCTATGAGAGTATGAGGAAGGTTGGTGACTAAGATGCTAGTGTGGGCTGAAATAATTCCATGAATTAAATCGAAGTGCTGAAAGTTATATGTATTTTTAAAAAAATGCTATCTGCCTATCTTTCTGTTAATCTAATACGTAAGTGTGTGTGTGGGGGGTAAACATTTATATTGCATCTTCATATATATCATTAAGATTGCTTATGATACTTGAAGCTATCTTGTTCTGGTGGAATGTACTTTGGAACTGAATCACAGCTAAGTGTTCACGATAAAAGGCATGTTTTGAAAATGTCTTATTTTTGCTAAAGAGCCATGACATAGCAATTTATTTGACTCATCTGTATATGAAACTGCTGGCACTCAAGTTCTCTTAAACTACAAACTCTGTTCTATTTTAAGTGTCAAGGTGTATTGGAACATGTGGTTTCATTGTTTCTCTTGAGAATTTTTGCATATCAGAAAGTACCGTAAACCATTTCTGTCATTATACAATTTAAAACTTCAGATAACTCAGGGATTTTTCTTTTGTAAGTCTATGAATGGCTGTTTAACCTCCTAACTGGAAAACATGAGTAACACTGCAGTTACCTATTACCCATACCATTTAGAAGGTATAGATACTAATTAGTCTCGCAGATTTGTTTCCATTACAAATTGACATGAAATAGAAACTGCTGTAAATTTAAGAGTCCAGTATAGCTTTTAGAAACAAATTTACCAGCCTGGGTAGCATGTTTTAGATGACCGTTTTTGTTTTTTTTTTTTTAATTTCCCTCTTATGGAAGTTATGTAATAAATTGTACTTCATAACTCAGAATGACTGAAAGGCTAATTTTAGCTCTGAAGGGTTTTTACATCTAAATTGATCAATAAATTAGATGGATTAATTAAATTCTGCTGTGAGGGCCAAGGACTGTCAGTGTATGTAGCCTTGCTGATGTATCATTTATTAGTATCTCAAAGAACAATAACTTTTTAAAAGTCTCTGTATATCCTTTCCATTTTTAAGGCCTTGAAAAGGTCTGCCTATTTCAAACAATAAAATTTCATCCTATTAGGGAAATGCCAAAGTACCATCAGTAATACAGACCAGCATGCACCTGCAAAAGATGAACAAATTCAGGAAGAGTGTAATTTATTTCTGATGGCTGCATAAATTAGAAAGAAGTTTCCTGACAGATGAACATGATTACATTTTGGCCATATAGCCAAAGTTTCACTTGATCAGAATGAAATAATGTAGGTGAAAACAGTAAAATTATTG
Organism: Phoebastria nigripes; assembly: GCA_035582835.1. NCBI lineage: Eukaryota > Metazoa > Chordata > Aves > Procellariiformes > Diomedeidae > Phoebastria > Phoebastria nigripes. Next base: position 250,989 of record JAYKAV010000555.1, read on the forward strand.
ACACATGAACAAATACACATGAATTCCCATTCACTGAATGGGAAGTCATCTGTGTTCAGTGCAGCCCCTTGAAGATATTTAGCATAAAAAAGACTTCATTCTCCGGTTCAGAATTTCCATAAGGCACAATTCTTTCTATTAATCAAATCTGTTTAAAGAGGGTTAAGAAGCCTTTGTTCTACTGATCTGTAAAACCCTTTGAGTAAGTTGATTTGTGATTAGTGGTCAGTCCAATAAAAGCTCTAGTTCACATGTTTGCTTATCTGTGTTTTCACAGCTGATAAGGAGCATGTATCTCCAGCAGGACAGTTTGGTATCATGAAAACTGCCTGGTTCATACATCTCCAGTCTTCCTCTCCTCATAAATATGGCATTAAAAATATGAGTAATCTTTATTTCTTTCAATTTCCACTTATAAAAGCACCAACAGGAAATTTCTATAGGATTTATGAGGATTTGATTATCTTATGATTTCTGTAAAGTGTAACTGGCTTCAGTAGAGGTATCTGGATTTGTTTAGGGATGTGTCTTGAACAGGTGATCAAACGTACACATACAGAAACGAAAACAAATGAGCTAGTCTTTAGTAAAATGTAACGCTTACCAATTTCCTCTTTACATTCTTCCCACTTCCATCCTACCCTCACTTCTTACGCTTTTTGATTATTTGTGAATTTTTGCTCATGAATCTCTGGTTGAGAAAGCATTTGAAGAATATCAGTATAAACTCAATACACTGAGGATTTGCAAAGTACTTCAACTTTATTCTTAGTTTTAAGACTGGAAGAAGTAGAAAATAAATGTATGATGACAAATGTTCATTTGGCCAAATCTGAGTGAGCAGTTGTGAAGCTTTATGAATTCATGAATACCAATAGACTCCAGCGCACTCCATTCAAACAACAACTTTGCTACCTGAGATTTTTTCACCACATTTTGTTTCATTAGTTCTATTAGTTACAACAATATGGTGTCAAGATCATTAATTTCAATGCAAAGTATCTATTTACATCTCAGAGCAACATTTTTTACTTGCAAGTAGTTATGGACTGTTTCTTTTCATTTATATCAATGTTTCTTTTCATTTATATCATCTACTTCAACTTTCTTGTAGAAGGTTTATATTTGGTTAAGAACCTCATACTCAGGTAATACCTTGTCAGGGTTCAAGTTTATGTTGCCACTACAAGATGTTAGATTTCTCCTTACTTCAAACGAAACCAAGAGAGATAAGTACCATGTGTCAGAGTCTATACTTGACACTGTGCATTTCTTCTAATACAGTGCTGCTGTCTGGTATGCTGTGGAAACAACTAGAGTAACAAAATCAAAATCTTAGGCACTTAAAAATTACCAGAGGCTCACTGAATCATAGATTTGCAGGAGGATTTAGACACCTGAAGCTTCACATGAAAATAGTAAAAATACCGTAGTCTATTAGGAACCAATTTCCTGCAGGCGTCTACATGTAGGAATCTGACTTTCATACTTTCAAAAACCTAGCAATGGCTGAACTGCATCATTAAGTACCTAAATATCTTTGACAATCCTGCCCTTGTTCATCCAGAAGCTATCTAATGAAAGAAATAGGTGCAGTGAAATGACTTAAGAAGTAAGAATATGTTAATGTGTACAAAAATTATATAAAGGTGCATATATTCATTGTAGAGGTGTATGATTCTTCTATCAGTTTAAGGACAAAAACATTATGACATGTAAACTGAAGTTTCCAAAGCCACTTAAACACTCATGAGCTCATCTCTCAGATGACCTTCAGTGGTACATTTCATGAGTACATAACTAACTTTAGAAAATACTACACTGTGACAAATCTAGTTTTCATATTATGATAAGTTAATGAGTTTCTCTTTTAACTTACTAAATTAACATGAACACTGCACAAAAAATTACAATGGCATGATAAAAACATTAATTTAGTCTTAATTATTTAAAATGTGTTTTATAATCTTTTGACTCAAAAGTGAGAATAGCTGTAAAAGTAAATATCATAGCAAGACGAACAAAGCATTTCAGAACAGTATTGTATATTCTTATATTTCTGGACCTGAGTGTACTCTATAAGCATAGTCCTAAACTGTGCCTCCAAGATTTGTATACAAAAATCTGTTACTGACTTCTTTGTTCCTGTACAGAAAAAGGGAAGGAGAACACAGACATTTATTGATGACATTATTTTTTTCCTTCCTTGTCTGCTGGTAGTCACACAGTAGGCTGAATTCAATCCAGGAAATAAAGATGAAGTCCAAATCCCTTCTGTAGGTAACTTTGTTTTCCCAAGAAGTTATCTCCAGATTTCTGCAGTATTTAAAGTACAGATCATGTAGCTCAGCCCTATCAAGCCCCATGAATTATGAACCCTTCCTTTCCTACTGAGTCCTTGCAGTGCTTACAATTCATATCCTCCCCGTATTGCACAGTGGCATCCCACCGGCTTCTGGATGCAAATGTGCAAGGCAAGGTGCCATTTGTGTCTTCTTTTTCTTGCATGGCCATAGTAAGGAAGGAGGATCTTTCTGTAGCATAGCCCCGTTGATGTTAATAGATTTTATGCTCATTTGAAGTGCATGAGGATCTGGCCAAGCTATCTTTGCTTCAAATTATATTGGGAAAGAAATAAGTAAAATTCAAGAAAATAAAAGTGCCTTCAATTTCTTTTTCTCCTTTGTTTGACACATTATTAATATGCTTTCATTTTTTTAAAATCTTTTTTCTTCTAAGAACTAGCTGCAAAATGTGCCCATAAATCTGATCAGTAAAATGGATTTACCAAAATACAACCCATGCTTTTGAAAATACTAGTGACAACAATATTGCTTTACTGGTTACCCTAGGATTAATTTGTATTATATGATATAATCTGAAATGATCTAACTTTATTTAATATTCTGAACCAGAGCCTTCTTGATCGCAAAGAAGCTTTGAAGTTGTTAGGTCATTAAGACCTGCTATATACCCAACATACACATTTCTGTTTAACCAGTGAGTTTTTTGTGTTTGAAAATGTTTTTGCTTTCACAGGAGATGAGAGCTTTTGATAGAGTTGTAAAATTAACTAAGCTGCAACTGCTTTGCCAATTAAGTTTCAAGAAATTGGATTTGGTTGAACTTTATAAAACATTTCAACATAATACAGTTGCAACAGTATAAAGTTTATTCTCCAGTTTCAGCTATCATGATGACCAAGTTCTTTATATGGAGGACCTCTTCACACTTGATTTGTTGATAAGTTTGCAATACTAATGTTCACCATTCTTTAGCTGACTTAAGTATACTTCATGGCTTCAAGCTGTTAGGTAGAAAATAATTAGATGTTGGAGTTGCATTATGAAAGAAAAACTGCAGCCCACAGGTCCTGAACACTGAAAATGTGAAAAGAACTTCTCTCACTGATTCAGGGAGAAAAACACCCTCTCTGCCAGCCCCCAACCTGACCATTTTGGTTTGGGATGAGAACTACACTACAGCAGGCTTACTTAGTCTTTGCTGTTGAACTGTATTGTCTGAAAATGTTCAGTGGTAATTGAAGAACCATGAAAAAATCATTGTTACAAAATCAAATATTTTATTTAATATTAAGTGCTGAAATGTTTGAAATTGTTAAGCAGCTTGTAAAAAATTCTTTTCTGAAAAGGGAAACACTACATCCTTAGTTATGTGCAATCACTAAAGATAGATGTTTTCTCTCATTTAAAAAGTTACAAGCATAATTTTACAAAAGATTTCATTGTGAAACATTGATGCTTAAAGTGGATTCTCCTGGCAAATACAGTTTTCCCTTTATTGTTGAAAACTTAGGTAAGAATGTTTGAATTACAGTCTATATTCTCTTTTTCATAGGGATTAGGGATCCCTTGTGCCTATTTAACATTGAAAAAAAAATGTTGTGTTTTTTTGTTTTTTTTTTTTAATCCATTTGCTTTAGTTTATATCAGAAATTTCTGCTCCTCGACATCAGTAGCAGAACTAAAGTCCTTAGCCAAAGTCTTGGTTTAAAACATTGCTTATGAAATTAATCTTTTTTTAGTGCAGATAGATTTTAATTAATGAGAGATTTTGAACTGCAGCTGCCAAATATTTGATTTTTTTTCAATTTTCCATAAATGTAGTAAGTTCTATTTTTTCCTAATATCATCTGAAAGATTGTCACAAAACTGAATCCTCATAGATGAAGAGTGTTTCTGAAAGCACTAAAAACTCTTTGGATGGGCGAACTGAAACTGTAAACAAGAAAAATCAGTGATATGCATTTGATAGAAGGGAAAAATCACCCATGGCTGCTTGATTATCCATCATGGTAAAAAGAGTTTGTTTTAATGTGATTATTGAACATTCATCCATGATTACTAAACAATAATTAATTATACTGTTGAGTCCTGCTTATTGTTTATATGCATAGTTTTATTAAGCATGCATATTTTACTGAATTTATGGGACATAGTGAGATTTCATTATACATGTGCCTCTTTCATTATGAAAGTCTTCATATTACAGAGGCCACCTTGACAGATCTCATTAATCATGTATATTCAATATAAAAATGAAATGTCACTTTTTGTGTAGGAACTCTTTTTGTATAGATTCCTCATGGGTGAATTCCTAGTAATTAGATTTAACGGTTAATGTTACATGTGAACATAGGTACAATTAGCCAAAGTAGGGACATTGATTTCTTCTTCATTTCATCATCTGGGGTGATATTTCAACCTCTGTTTTTGCAAATAAGTGAATTAGTGAATTGCAGATTGGAATTTTGAGAATTTGTGTTTGGAGCAGGCATGCACGCAGCCAGACTCATTGATTCCATAAGGTGTTGTACAGACCTAAAGAGCTGTAATGTCATGGCCTTACAAACAGCAAAAAATTAGATAGTAAATACAGGGGAAGAATTTGTTTGGTTCGTTTCATTTAGGTAAAGTTGATTTATACATTCAGATTAAGAGAGAGTTTTAATTTAGAAATTAGGAAGATAACTGGAGGAGCAATGCATTGCTCCTTGGAAGACTATAGAATCAGATCCTAAACAAATAAATACAAATTTTTAGGGCACGTCAACAAGTTTCCTGGAATAATCAATGACTATGACAATGTAGAATGTCTTAAGTGCTATCTGCATCACATTATGTTTTCTATGTTTATTATATATTTGTTCATCTAATAGGTGGAGAGTTGCTTGAAATACTCCTTTCCAAATAACAGATTATAGAATTGAGGTATCAGAGAGAGAGCAGTTGTGTTCCCTACTATATGGAAATGCTTAAAGCAATACATTATACCAGAACACTTTATCTCCAGTGCTTTCAGCACAACTTGCTCTGTGATTTCTTGAATTAATACCTTAATTAAGGAAGTACAATGCAAGTTATTGAATTTCAGGCTAAGACCAAAATAAATAAATGTACCTTTAAAAGGGGAAAAGATACTATTATTGGAACACTTCTGGTTTTTTAGTTTATTTTAATTATTTGCATAGCTGTAATGAAGCTATAGTGCACTTCATTCCTGCATTAAAATTAAGTAGAATAAAATTATCACTTTTTAAATAACATCAAATTAACTGTCATTAATGAGAATTTAATTACCATGTTTCATATTAGATATAATTAGCTAATGATCTATAAATCTATATGAAACACAACTTAACAATATAACACTTTACATAATAAAATAACTAATCTAAGCCCAAGAAGTAATTAAGAAGATGTCATATGTGCCATATTTCATTGTCCGTGAGGGAAGATGATTAAAGCTCTGGTAAAATATACAAGACTAAATTTGAGTTGGCCTGCCCAAAGCTCCCTCTACCATTACGTATGCTTTTATTTTGTAGTTTCTGTTTAAATGATATAAATAGTCTTGTATTTCTTTGCCTTTGTGTTATTATGATTGGTGGCAGGTGAGGAAATAATGTATGTTGAGTGTTATTCCTTTAAACTATTGAGTAGACTTTGCTGGACATGTTGGCTTTAGTTTTCTTGTTTTGTTCTTTATATTAAGAATTTTCACCAGAGAATTTATTTATTAAAATGAAAATTTCCTAGGAGAGAATGTTGATATTTCCGTGATGAAGCTTCTCAGATTCTCTGAGTAGAATTTCTGCCCAAAACCAGTGAGAAAAGCAAGGTCTATTTAGTTCATCGCAAGAGTGGTAGCTTAGGGTTTCAACTTTGATGTCAGCATGCATGTAATAATAATGATGCATTGTAAATTTTTTGAGGAAAATAAGTTCAAGACTGTAAGTGATTTTCAAATTAAGATCCAGGCATTTTAAATTAGAACTAGACCCTACTAGAGTCAAAAGGAGTGCAGGCTATTGTGATTTGCCATGTGGTTTGGTGTTGCTTTCAGATTTAACAGTTGGTCCTTGTGGGCAAGGTACCAAACCAAATATCTTGTCGAATTTATGAGACCTAAAGAAGCATACCTTGCATGCAGAGCTGAGAATTTAATGTTATTCTAATCAAAGAATTACTATTAGTACTAATTTCTCCAAGCAGTGCTAATTTGAGTATACTAGGTTCTCAGGGCATGAGGATGCTTTTTACTTCAGGAACAAAGGAGATGTTGCCATCTGCAATTCATGATTTATCTGATGTTTGGATCTTGTTTGTCTGCACTCCAAAATCCCTAGATCCTTCTGAGCTGTGTGGGCAAGCAGAGCCTCAGCACAGTGTGAGCTCTGCAAGTTGTTGTATAGACAAGGTTTTATATCAATCCAGACTTGACCTGGCTGATGTTTCTTCCTCCTTTATTTGTTCATAAGTGGTCACCATCTTCTCATTGCTTCTCGATACATAAGCTGATTTCTTGTSTTCTTCTGCTGGTGGTTAACATCAAATGGGAAAACAGATTTGAATTGTTGCACACAGGAAATGTGCTTGCTGTGTGCATTTCTGCTTTAGGTCAATGTCCCCATGCCACAGGCCTCAGGAGAAGGCAGGTGGAGGTCAAACTGTTCTAGAGCAACAAATTACAATGAAACTAACAAATTCCAAATTGTCTTAACTAATAATATTGTTTACTCTAAATAGTGGTACAGTGAAAACTGATAAACTTTCTCATATTCACCCTTTCTCTGTTGTTATGCTTACCCTTCTTCTGATCTTCTGGGTCCCAAATTCAATGGCAACAGCCTTCTCCATGGAGAAGCAGAATTGCAAAAGGGCAGGGTTCAGCAAGTGGTCTGTGTCCCCAGTCCTTCACCAGTGGAAGTGTGATGCGGCTGCGGGGCGTTGCAGATTTGCCTGGGGTCATGTTTATACTTTTGATAACACAGCCTGCTTGCTTGATCTTTCTTTAACAGTTATCCCTAAAACCATCTTTACCAAGTCTCTCAAGGTCATTTATTAACCAGTAATTGACGATTTATGATTTGTGTTTATAGCYCTGGGGCCTCTGATACCATCTTGTTTGCAGGTTCAAAGCCTTTGCCCGTATCTTGTGCTCATACTTTTGAGGACTACAAACGTAGTGATCCATTAGAAGACACATAGAAATGTATAGGTACAGTAAGTTCAGCAAGGAGAAGTGCAAAGTCCTGCATCTGGAGAGGAACAACCCTGGGCACCAACATATGCTGGGGGATATCCAGCTGGAAAGCATCTTGGCAGAAAAGGACCTGGGTGTCCTGGTGAACACCAGCTTGAACATGAGCCAGCATTGTGCCCTTGCAGCGAAGGCAGCCAATGGTATCCTGGGCTGCATTAGGCAAAGTATTGACAGCAAGTGGAGGGAAGTGATCCTTCCCCTCTACTCAGCGCTGGTGAGGCCACACCTGGAGTACGGTGTCCAGTTCTGGGCTCCAGTACAAGAGAGACATGGACATACTGGAGAGAGTCCAGTGAAGGGCCATGAAGGTGATTAAGGGGCTGGAGCACCTCACATATGAGGAAAGGCTGAGAGAGCTGGGACTGTTCAGCCTGGAGAAGAGAAGGTTCAGGGGGGATCTTATCAATGTATATAAATACCTGAAGAGAGGGTGCAAAGATGATGGAGTCAGGATCTTTCCACTGGTGCCCAGTGACAGGACAAGAGGCAATAGGCACAAACTGAAACACAGGAGGTGCCGTCTAAACATCAGGGTGACCAAGCCCTGGCACARATTGCCCAGGGAGGTTGTTGAGTCTCCCTCCTTGGAGGTATTTAAAAGCCATCTGGACACGGTCCTGGGCAATCAGCTCTAAGTGGCCCTGCTTGAGCAGGGGGTTGGATCAGATGACCTCCAGAGATCCCTTCCAACCTCAATCATTCTGTGATTCTGTGAATGCTTTGGTACCATCTTGTTATTAATATCTAGTAGTTACAGCAGTACCACTGGTGCGCTATCAGAATTGCAACATGGGATAAGCATGTTCTGTCAATTATCTCAGATTAGCTGCTGTGAAGTAACATGTTAAAACAGAGAATCTTGTTTGCTTTTAATAAGAGGCACCTGTCCTTGAAGCAATCTCATAAAAATATCGAGAGTCATTTAGTAAGCATATTGAAATTCAGAGCAGATTTTACACTGATATTTCATTTTTCTCCTCACCTCTACCTTCTTTTATGCATTAATTTATCTGTCTTTGGAGACAGAGATTGAAACTGAATCTTTCCTTTGCACATGCTTTACTGTTTTAAAGTTATATGCTGCATTACATAGTTAATAAAGATTTAAAGAGGTAAAATTCATTCATTGATCCAGACATGTTAGACAGTTTTTAAAATGTGTATTGTTATATCATATCACTCATGTCAATCCTTGCTTAGGAAGTCTTAGTAATCAAAATTGTCAAGTCAGTCTTAAAGGAGTGCAATGATTTGCTGTTAATATAAATGTCAGCTAAAAATCATTGTCACATTTTAAATAATTCAGAATTATTTTTCAATTAAAAAATCCTTAAGGTTGCTTCTAAATACTGACTGGTACTGCATGAAGTTTCATTTAGGCAGAAAAGAATAATCAAATTCCTTTTTTTTTTTCTCTCAGAATAAAGCATGGTGTTTCTTCATTGTTGCATTGAAAGTAAAGTATCTTTAAATTCATATAATACTTTCCCACATCATAAATATTTTCAGTGTAACTCCCACATCATAGAATGTGTAGCTATATAAAACTGAAATAGTACTGCTAAAATTTCACCACTTCATAATAATTGAATTGGATGTCAAAGTCGTCTTTGGGTTTCCATTCTTTTCATGCTGGTTTCCTACACTAACAAATTAAGTTTTTATGCTTTTATAAAGGTTGTGCTTAGATCCTTGATCACAAAATATGATATTCTTTGATTTGTGTAAGACCCTCATCACCATCCTCGGAGATCTTTTATCACAGAGCAAAGGTACAGGAAGCATTTTATTACAGAGCATTGTTAAAGTTTGCCTGGGTGCAAAAAGAGTAGCGCATGAAAGAGTAGTCCATTAAGGGATATTAAAACAAAATTATATAACCACTGGCTTGGGAAGTCCTTGAGCCACCAATGGCTGGAAGCTGACAGGGTTAACTGGACATGTGCTGGGATATGGCTGTTCTCATAGTGTTTGCTGGGCACAGGCCACTGGCCAGCGATGGAGACTGGGTGCTCCACCAGTTGAGTCCTTGCTGTCACGGTCTTACCCACGGGCAGAGAAGCCCAACTCTCAGCCCCCTACCGATACTGCCCTGGTGTTTGGGGCTTTCTTGATTTGCAACAGCTGAGAATCTTCATTCTATATTTCTGTATTAACTGTGAACTCGGGGACAAAGAATCTGTACTCAAAACATGGGTATAATCAGCAGTCACTCAGTAGAGAGTATGATGATAAGCGTTTACTCTCATCATGGACTTTTTCTGGATTTGCAACAAGAGGTCAGACTTTTTTCCCCTCAAGGCATTTGAAAGGCGCAATTGTATGCATTGATTAGGGTAAAACTAGCTTCTGTACAATAGAATATTTGAGAAAAACTATGAAAGGAAGTATTTCTCTGATCCAGAATATATTTTTCACCTTCCAAAAATGAAAAAGGGTGAAAAGACAGACACCATCATTATTACAAATTTAATTATATTCAGATAAATATTTTTTATTAAACTAGGAACGCTGATTTTATATAGCTCTTTATGAATATTTTCAGAAACTAAAATGAGAAATAATTAATTTCTGATAAAGTTTAGCAGGAGAAAAATGAAGACATACATTCATAATTATATGTGTGTGGAGAGCAAGGCTAAGATGATGGCTGGGTGCAAAACTTTGGTCCTTTCATTTCACAGTTTATTTGAGTGGATATACTTTTTCCCTTTCATATCCCTTTCTGGGGCCTGAACTTCTAATTCGTCACAGGAGAGGGAGAACAGGACATGAGGCATGGGGCTGGATTCTTCCAGGTCAGAGGAGGGAGTGGGCCTGGAGGTTTTGGTGGGAGGTGTTGGGTATCCAGCAGGAAGAAGCAGATGAGATGAAAGGTGTGAGAATACACTTTCGTATGTATGGTAGGACATAAGGCACTGCTGTCTGAGAAGTCAGAGTACAAGGATATTTGGCAATATCATATTACTGTTGAGATTTTCTGGACAGCAATGTGTGTGTGGACCCAATTTGCTGGGTATTTGGTAAAAGTTCAGCTAAAAGTTTCCAGGACATCCAGGCTTATCACCCATGTTCTCTGCAGTTCAATTTTCCACATATGTCAGAAATGTCTGTGATTTGTTGATTTTTAGGTGCCCAAGTAAAGCTACCATGCAAGTGCTCCAAACCAGCTACAAGGCTGGGCATGGGATTTCACTTCTTTACCAAATAATTTTGAATGAATCCTGAAAGTTAAATGATGGCCAAATGTTTAAAAATAGATACTTTAGACTAATTCTAGCAGATATTTTGGTTGCAGATATTATAAAGTCCCAGCTGCTTATCAGGTGAGGCATATCTCTTGGCATGGTGGTAAGGAGGCTATCATTTCCATCTCTAGCAACTGGTAGCTGCTGGTAAACACCCTTCCTTTGAAATTGGAATGGTTCAAGTTATGTAACTTGATTCTTGTCATTTCAGCAAAATAATCTTCAATTCTGCCTAAGCCAAGACTGTCCAAACAAAATATATCTTTTCCTTCTGCTCATTTCCTTGTTCTGGAAGTTTTGACATAGATTAGTCAGAACTATAAATCAGAGGCAGGCAGTCATAAGAAAATAATTGTACTGTCTAGCCAAAACAGTTTCTCAAAGAGGCAGTGTACCAGAATTGGGTGGAGAAGGAGACTTGTCTTTTTAGTATTCACAGTATGTGAATATTTAGTCTGGGTTTTCTTCATCATGCTTCTGAGAGTCACAGCCCCACGAGTTCATGTACAGCCAGGTGTCTCCACCATCCTGGGGGTTAAACTTAATATTTACCAGAGTTTATCAGAAATTAGTTTAAGACTGTATAAGTTATAGGTTAACATGGCAGTCCTAATAAAAAAAAAAAAAAAAATCTCACACTGTGTTTGGTGAAGACCATACAGTTTGGGTATTTTGTTGTCAGTTCGATTAAGTCCTGCAATGCATTTGTTTTTCGTAGCATTTTTCTGGCAGGTAGTAAATCATTACACACTTCAAACTGTAATCTCGGACCTCTTCTACCTTTTTCCCTTGCCATACCAGTTCTTAACCATATTTGTTTATAGTAAATTATCAATTTTGAGTCCTGCAGTGTTCATTAGTAGATCAGAGTCTGTTTGGGATAAAGACTGTCATTTTAGCATTTTTATACTAGCTACTCTATAGGGAGCAGTTTCTGATGTGGGAAATTAAGTACTGCTATAGCACACATTTTAAGTAATCGGACCCATTCAAAACTGGATCTGGGGATGTTTCTGAATCGTAAAATGCAGATGTCTGACTTTCATTGAAGATTTCAGCTTAACTACTGTTTGTCTTTTTTGAAGCCTCACGTTATATTTAACAGTATTTAAAAAATAGGAAACTTAAATAATTTGGAGACTCTAAAACCTCTACTAATCCTTGAGAATCGTATGTACAATGTATTCTTCAGATTGTCTATTAACTGGGAGACAGCTTTGTAATAAAATACTATGACCAGAAGAAAGAAAGGACACTAATTTTCAACACCTTCCCTATGTCATTTAGGAGAGCTTACTGTAAAGGTACAGTGTTGTAAAACCTCAGTTGCTGTGTGCCAGGAACATGGATTCCTTTGCTTAATGTGGATTGAATTCTGCTTACACAAAACAAGCATCAGTATTTTTCTTAAAAAGCAATACTTTTTCTGAGTCCAGTATGAAATGTTATCTCCTGTATTTCTGAGTATTCAAATGAATTTCATAATTTTTTTTTTTTTTTTTTTTCCTGTAGCACTTTGAGAATCAATAACATGGTGCCTTTGAGTAAAATTCTATCTTATATTTTGCTCTCTCCCTGTTAAATTGATAAAAGGGTTGAAA
>JAYKAV010000555.1:264838-374893 GCA_035582835.1 Phoebastria nigripes
CTCCTCCGTTAACCAGGACCGCTGATAAATGATGGAGAGTGGCTTGGCAAGCTCCTCCGCCAGCTCCCTCAGCACTCTCGGGTGGATCCCATCTGGTCCCATGGACTTGTGAGCGTCCAGGTGGCGTAGCAGGTCGTTCACCGCTTCCTCCTGGATTATGGGGGGTTTATCCTGCTCGCCGCCCCCGTCTTCCAGCTCAGGGGGCTGAATACCCTGAGGGTGACTGGTCTGACTATTAAAGACTGAGGCAAAGAAGGCATTAAGCAGTCAAAGCAAAGAGATTTTATTTTTTCCTTTGTGTTGGAAGTGTCCAAAGCCTAGATGTGAAATTTGCTCTTCTGCTCTTCTGCATAACACTCCTTTGTGAGATTGCTTATTCCTGCCATATCTCTCCAGAATTCAGCTGTGCATCTGTAGTTCCAAATAAATACTGGTCTCTAGCCTTAAAGCAGGTTTGCTAGTCTCCTATTCTAGTAATAGTGCCAAGTGGTTCATAGTCACTTAAACATAACACTTAATTAGTGCAAGAGAAACAGGCAGTGTTAATGTTGTTTGACTGAAAACAATGTTTGACTTCAGGTAGGTGGATCTTTCCAGTTCTGCATGATACTGTGCTGAAATTTCCTGATTTACCAAGTGATAGCTGGAAATCCATCCTCCTATCTCATGCATTTTATAAACACATTTCAAAGAGAAACCATCCTTTTAGTGAAACAAAGAATTAGACATCATTTTCTCTCAGTAATATGGTCTTATTATGTATGTTTGCAATTTGCAAATTCCCAATGTATTTTCCCTAATTGACACCTCTATACATATTTAACCCAGTTACCTTTCACTATGTCTTTTTTTCTCAGTATTAATATCACTATACACTAGCGATATATACACTTACACTATACGGGACCTGTAACCTATTCCATAATGGGATGTGTGTGGCTGGTTTACCATATCCTCACCTTTGCTGAAGCCCTGTCCATTCTTTCTGTGGAGAGGTCTTTAACCCAGAAACACTGTTGTCATTCTTTACCAGTAATACACAGAATTTGCTGAAGCTTGCAAACCCTTGCAAAGCGGTTTAATCCCATGCAGCCCTAGCATGCTTTTCCAAGTGCAAGAATATTTGTTCATGTTGCTTGCCGCATCACAGGCATATCCATGAACTATGCTTTTGTGGAATCCAACTGAAAACTTTACATATTTTAATTACAGAGTGCTCTTGCTGAGTTTTGAATCTGAACAAATTTACAAAGATGTCAGAGCACAAAATGCCCTACGTGAACTTTGTTCTAGAAGTGGTGACTTATTTTTCTCTGAAAATTCATACATAAAACTTTATATGATTATTTACAGTTCATCCATTATTTTTTTCTGAGATTTTTTTCCCAGATTCAGCTATGATGCTGACTCTTCTTCAAAGAGAGTGTTGAAAACTGAAAAATTGTCTCTCTAACTTATATCTGTTGCAGACTATTCCATGTGCTACTTCTTTTTGTAAATTATCTGTTTCAGAATCTCTTGTTTAATTTTTATGTACAGTGAAGTAGTTGTTAAATTTTGCAGTATAATTTTAGTATCAAGTTATTCAGACAGTTATTGTCAGAAACACATATATTTTATGAATATCTTTCTTCTTGTGCCCTTTCTGGATTGGTCTTTCTAGAATCTCTTTAAAGTGAACTTTTTTTACAGGAGTGGGCAGATGGGAAAAATACTTTTTTCCATAATTTTTGCTGCTCTGTGTGCACAGATTATCCATGGCACATGAATGTATTATTATTTTTAAGGCAGATTTTTTTTTTCCAGACTTCATATCCTTGATGTAATTTACATTTCAATTAGTTTAGGATAAACTAGAAATAAAAACAGAAGAAAGCCCCTGAAGAAAAGCAAATTAACAAGTTAGGCATGAGGTCAAACAGAAAGTAAATGTACAGCCTATAGGCACTTCAGAACCATCCTAGAGAAACAAATATAAGCACTCATGGGTACTCCCATATATTGCATAGCAACAAAAATAATAAAAAGAAACCAACCTTGAGACAGCAAGGTTAAAATAAAAGAGAGGGAACTAAGGAGGAAAACATATTAGTATAAGTTGTACTTTTCTTAAGTTGTTAGTGTATTTGTTCATCACTAGGCAAAAAGAAGTATAAAAAAAAAAAGTTTTTAATAAACAAATGTACCTTTCAAGCTTTTGTTTCAGTTTCAAAGCCTATAAGAAAACCTTATTTTTTCTCTTCCTTTATAAGTACGCTCAGTGCCCATTATATATGCAGTAGATGTTAAAATGACATTAAAAAGCACTCAGTCTTCTTACCTCTAGTCAGTACATAATGGGTTTAAATAACAAATTATGTTTCATCTAGATACATGAGGTTTTTTCGATGTTGTAAAGTTTGTGATGAAGTATGAACTTCTGGAAACTTCATTTTAAGAAGGAAGCCTGAGTATTGCTTATTAAAAAAAAAAAAAAAAACAAACAAACAAACCCAACAATAAACAACAAACCCAACGAACCAACCAACCAAAACAAAACCAAAAAACCACCACCACCCAAACAACAACAAAAAAGCTTTAAATAAGAAATTAAGGAGTAGAGTTACGTATAAGAGCACTTTGGTATTACATACACATTAAACTAAGAAACTGATAGAAACTTAGAAACTGATAACATCCGAGTTACTTTATAATCTGTGATTCAGTTTATATCCCAAATACTTGAACCATTGTACATTTTGAAACAAAATAGAAGATGGGAAAATATTCTTATTTAAGGACACTAATTTCCTGTGGAACTATGAAGCATGCATATTCCTCTTTCCTCTAGGGATTTGCCTGTACTTTTTCTGCTAGTTTTGTATAGATCTCCACTGCCCTGGTGGAACAAAGAAGAAACAGCAATGTTTAAGACCTTAACTGTCAAGTACACTGGTAGAACTTGGTTTTGGCAACCTCTGCTCGTGTACTGCTGAGCCATATTTTATAAGTGATTTTATTATAGCGTGCAGATGTCTTTCTTGGTCTTAGTAAGTAATAATCAAATGCATAAATATAATAAAAACCTCCCTGTGAACATCAGTAGTAGAACATATAGTAACTGCAGCTATTTGTAATCCAAGACTGAAAACAGAATATGAATTTTAAATCATGCTGTGAAAACAGAATATGAATTTAAAATCATGTTGATGTTTTTTCATTCAGTCAAAATCACATTTTTTCCATGGATAAGATTTAGAAAGCAAAGCCCAATTCAGAAAGGCTAGCAATGGGATCTCCCACTCTCACTGATTCTGCCCAATTTCTGTTGTTTTCTATTGAATTTTTGACTACGATTGCAGTGTAGCTGGCTGCAGATTCTTTCTGGAGGGGCCAGAGACATGTTCCTGGAACACTTACGAGTTACAGTGACTCATTTGTTTCCACATTGATCTAACTTGAAAAATGAAAGTACCAGTAAACGTAACTTTGTAGTGAATCTCCTTTTGTTGCTGAAATCACATACCATAGTGTTTAAGTTTGTATCATCCCTGGCTTAGTTAAAAAGAAGAAGAAGAAGAAAAACCAGCATATTTTTGAAAGGTATAGAAAGATATAACTTTATTAAAATTACAATTAGAGCTGCTTATGTATTAGAGCAGCATGTGCAGTGTAAAATAAGAGAGCTATAGAAACTAGTTACAGAAATGGACCTCTCATGATTAAAATAGCAGAAAATTCTAAAGAAAAATCAAAACTACATTCCCATAGTTGCTTATAATCCAGTTTATGTATGGGGAATTCCAAGGCAGACAGGTTTTACTTGCCCAAGGCCAAAGAGTAGATCAGTGGCACAACTGAAAGTAGCTATTAAAAGTTCCCCAAAACCTTATTCTTTTAGACTGTCTCCTCTGGGACATAGAGTAATGTCTTTTTACAACAATATACAGCTTAAAAGAACTTTTAACATATGTCTGGGAATTGMACCAGAATAAGCCAAAGCCTGGTTTTAAATAAATTAGCATGTAAATAGAAAATGATATATCTTTGCTTCCCAGAAGGTGAGTTTCCATAATGAGATTGTGATCAACTGTACACTTTTAAAAACTTTTTTCCTTAGATATGCATCAATTTGGGTAAAGACACTGTTTGGTTTAACAAAAGTGTTCAAATACTATGGTGATAAGCATTTCGGAAGATACTGCATAGAAAATAATTTCACTGTAGGAACTACATTCAGAAAGCTCGAAAATTATGGTACACGGAGTAGACAAATTCCTGTAATTATGGAATTACTCTCAAGAGTAAGATCAAGGGCAAGATTACAAGGAATACAAACCTTAGGGGAAATCCCTAGCAATGTTTTGTTACCTAGTGTTTAATTGTGAAATGAGTTCCTCTTTCTTCCTGCTGCTGATGGCTGGCTACTGGGCAAATTATAAAGAAGGAGCAATATATGAAAGAAAGTATTTTACACAGCTAAATGAGCTGCAGTGTAAGCGTTCCAGAATTAGTATATCCATACTTGATGCAATATGTACATCCTGCTATATAAAAAACCTCACAGACTAAAATATTGATAATTAATAAATGCATCAAAATGTCAGCAAAGAATATACAAAAACATATTTTATGTTAAAATTTGTGTTAAACAAAAGGTCAGTTGGCATACTTTTTATGCCATATTTATTGCTAACATGCTGTGCTTCTTACAAAATAAATAGAATGTTCCTATCTTTGAGTCCAATCTTGCTTGCAAATCCTTTAAAAACATTTTATTCCAATGGATCACACAGATCTTGATATACAAATTTTAGACATTTCAGCTACTCACATTGGAGCCAGCATTAGAGTTCTTTTATGATCCCTGGCCCAAAAGAAGGTTCAAAAGGGAATGATCCATAATACCAGTATAATTAACAAACTACCAAGAACAATCTTTCCCTTCTTTCATTCAGATGTATACTTCAAAGACTTTGTCCTGACACTGTTTAGACATTAATAATTGAAAGGCAGGTCCTGCAAATTGTGGAGAGCTATGATCTAACCATGGGCTAGTCTTTAAATTGGTRTGCATTTTCCTATATGAAATAAAAGGACAGAATCACTGATAAGTTGTTCCTTTATTTTTKTTTTTTTCCCGCAGTTCCTAATCTTCATTTCTCACATCCTATTCTTTCTGTAGAGTTGGTGAAAACTCACGCAACCCTCTATAATTGTTATCATAACAAAACACATACAAATTATAAATTATATATAAATCATTAAACTGTAAACTGTTTGAGAGAGGAACTATCCATTTATTTTGCATTTATTTAAACCTTACTAAATGGTTATGTTATGTTATTTGAGGTTGGAAGCAGGATTGTGAACTTAAGAATTAAGCAAGGAATTCCAAACTTCCATTTTATCAAACAATTTGTTTTATATAAATGTGTTTCTTTATATGCTAGGATCATTTCTTGGGTCCAGGATGGAATTTTGTAAATTAAATGTAAAAAAAGGATGTGGAGTGAGACTAAGGAAATGATTGAAAGTCACAATACTCCATAATCCTTCAGTGTGGTGATTAGCAGGATGTATTCAGAAGGTGGACCACTGGTCCCTTTTTTCCCCTATTACTGTTGTTAGAATGCTAACATATTTCAAAACCTCATAGTATTCATAAAATTGAGTGGTATTCCACTAACCAATCAGTCACTAGTAGTAAGTAAAATATCAGGGCTTTTTTGAGACGTTACTGACTTTGGGGACAATCCTTATACTTTCAATAGAAAATATGGTGAGAACATCTACACGGAGCTCTGTTTATGCCATCTTTTGAAATAGCCAGCTGAACATCGTTTATATTGTCAGAAGAATTCTTAAGGCMAAACAGAACTCTCTCTCCCATTGCTAGTCTATCAAATACCTCATTTTATCAAAATAGTTGACACAGGGAGAAGTTTTTATTTTTTATGTTATTTTCAGAATAAATTGTGAATATAAAATAATAGTAGAAAATTATATTAGTTTAATCTCAAGCAAATAGTTTTTCTGTTTTCCTCAATATAGTTGGCACACATAGTAATTGCAGCTTGAACAAGTAATAATAAACAATTTATTCAAAAAACTGGGAAGGAAATATGTTTCCTGAATAGCAAGATTTTCGAGGCATAAAATTTTCCCTTTGGATAAAGTGTATGCATGCTTGATTGTTTTTTAAATTATGCTCTTTTCTTTCTATAAATGTGTTTCTATTGATACTGGTTTAAACTGTGTGTCATGATAGTTCTTCAGATCCAGTCTTCCAAGTTTGTTGTATCTTATTCATCACCTATGAGGCTAATTATGGGATTAACTATTTTAGCACTTATTCTCTTGTGAGGAGAATAAACATAAACACACCTTACTGCTTGGTCTTACTAAGACCAAGATTCAGAGAAATCAGATGAATCACCTTCACAGGTAAAGTCAATAAGCCTAATTAAAATTATTTTAAACACTCAAGATGTGTAGTGAACATGCATAAATTTAAGCATATTTAAACATATGTGGACTATCTCATTCAGAATTAAAGTGACTTTAGAAGGCTCTAGTTTATTATTCAACAGAGTGAACAGCAGCTGGGCAGTTACTTAACATAATAAATATCTCATATTTATCAGTAGAGGTAGTGGTGCTGGTGTGGATGCACGGGGAGCTGAAGGAAGCACAGCAGAGCTCTCAATCTGCTTCATGTTTTGTTCTCCAGCGTCCTGCCTGCACAGTTTAGCTGCGTGCTCCCATTCCATAAGGCCGATTGCAGTGAGGCTGTAAGCTAGTCTTTTCTGCTTCCTGACAGATAACTATCAACCAGCTATAAATTAACCTGAGGATAATTTTTTAACATTCACGAGTCTCCTTTAATACTGATTTTTTGTGCCTTAGTCATAAGTTCCCCTTTAAGATGTTCTGAAGGATTATCCAGGTGAGATGTCTTGATAGAATAAGATTGCACAAATATTGTAAGAGGTATGACTTAAGTTAAAGCTTTATTTCTTGTAAGGAGAGGTATTGTGGTTCTTTGCTGTTTGCCATATTATTTAAAGATCTGAAAAGCTCAATATCTTTTCCATGGGAAAATAAGAAAATTCAATATAAAGTTGAAGAGAAAATATAAGCAGATAAATTTGCACTGTCAGGGGTTTTTAGAATCATGGATTTTTAGAACTGAGCTGCCTTTGAGGTATCACTTTGAGAAAGTTTAGCTCCAGAAAAGACAGGCATGCAAAAATTGGGTTGTTGGTTTGTTTTTTTTTTTAATTCCCTGTAGCCCTCATAATATAAATACTGACATCATGATAAATTAGCATGCAGTCCATAATAGCACATTTTGTGTATCAGTTTTGTTGAAATATTAGTATTATAAATATCTAATGATGAAATAAGAGAGGGATTCAGGGGTGTATTTAAGTATTTAGTCTTTAAAGAGTCTTTAGAAAACTTATTCTTCTAAAATTTTTAAACTATAAAATTGAGATCAGTTTTGCTCTAGTCTCCAAAAGACGCCACAGTTCAATTAATTATGTCAAAGTGCTTTCAGATGATTTTCTGAAAAGGGTTATGAACTGTCATTGCATTTTGGTAATGCATATTTTGTTTTGATTTTTGTTACTTTTTCTTTTTTCTGTCTGAGTTGATTCAAGTAACAAGCAAATATTTCTGACTCRGCTCTAGTGTCCCATTCCATAGAGATGCTGTTGTTCCCAGTGGGCGCTGTTGTGGTTTGAAGGTTATTGTGCCCACAGAGGATTAATATATTGACTCTAGAACATAAGAGAGAAGGCCTCTTGTCTGTGGTCCTGGCCACAGCAGTACAACTAACATTGTCAGTTAAGTGATTACATCCATACTGTGTAAATATTTTTGTATGGTGCTTCTCATCCACTTTCATTTATTATGTTCTTATTTTTTAAATTTATCCCAGTCCACACTTTTTCTTCTGTGGGTGATTGTTCTTTATTTCACTGTTTCAGAAATGGGATAATTTATTTCCTTCATTTGTATTGTTACCCTGAAGATATGATCCATCCCCTGGAGTTTTCAGGTTTTGTAGACTACATTCTGTTCCTTTATCTCTCAGTTTTCCTCACACAATTTTATCCTCTTTATCCTTTTTTGTTGCTATTCTTTGTATTTTATCTAACTCTTATGTAGTTGTTCTAAACTGTGCAACCAGGCATCACAAAGTAAGACTTAAACTTCATAAAATTCAGGAAAAAAGGTCCCAAACCCCAAATCTCTACACTCAAACTTGAGGATACTCAACCTCACTGGGAATACTAGTCCTCAATACAAATTGATGTGTAACCATGGCATTTTCAACCTCTGACTTTTAAGCAAACTTAATCGAAGTGCAACGAAAGACTTCTGAAGCAAAGTGCAATGTTTTTTCAAGTGCCTGTGCTACTCTGAGACAACATTGTAACCAAAAATTTATGTGAGAAGAGTAGAGCAGCACTGATATCTATACTACGAGGTGATACCTGGGAGGTACCTTCCCGAGGAGAAGTTATGTTCATCACCGCTGGATCTGCATGTAAACTATTGTGATAAGGGGAACACACTTCTGTCTTTTTTTTTAATGTTTTTTTCCTAATTTAAATGTAGAGGTGTTAAATCACATGCCAGTAAAAAAGCAAAAAAATTGCCAATATTTTCAGAGTATGCAAATACCAGCTAAACATTTCTCTTGCATCAATATATTTAGTTAGTGTTTCAGTGAGATATATTTACAACCAAATAATGATGTAGTTTAAAACCCTCAGTGGGTTTATTCAAGCCTGGATATTTATTCTTATATAAGAAAATAATGCAGTCAGTTATTTAAATTAGTTTGTTGTCCACAACGTGAAATACAGAATAAACAAACATGGTTGCTATTAGGCCATAAACCATCATAAATAAAAAAAAAATTCCTTTTCTATGAAGAAAGTCAATGACTTTTACTAATCAAAATGTTATGTTTACATCAGGTCTTATTTTTAACAATTGGTTTGATCTAAATACCAAGAGAACATACTATTTTGATGTCCTCTTCATAATACAGTGAAATAATTGTATTTTCTTCTATTTGTTGAAAAAAACATGAACATTTCTATGAAAAAGAGAATAAAAGGCTTTCGTCTAAGGCAATTGCTTACCTCRTCAGCATTTCAAAATGAGTGCCTCCATATAAAATGTCATCACTTCTTACAGGTCTTTATTACAATAGGAGGTTAGGAGCAGTTAATGAATATTCAGGACAGTTTATAGGTACTCGGAATTCTGTTAGTTGACTTTTGACTACATACTTATTTTGGGATTTTGTTATCTTTTTATGCTGCCTTAAGATTTAATGGAAATATAAGAACTTTGTGAAAACATTTTGAGAACCAGCATAATGTATCACTGGGTATGAACGAAGTACCAACAAATTCCACAAAACACTGGTGCTCTTCCTGAACTTTAGGCGATATTGTGTACACAGTACATTGTTCTTGTAATAATTATTAAAATAATTGTAAGACTCTATTATAATTATGAAATTTTTTCATGTTTGTTTTAGATATGTTGGAAGACAAAATTATTACTTTTCATAGGCAGAGCACTGACTGACATAAGTTGGAAATACTCTGCTGACTTCACTGGAGATCTTAATGTTTGTGTGAGATTAAAAAGTGACTCTGGAATTTTTAAACTTCTACCAATTTTTATCTTCATTGACAACTTTTCTTTCTTAGTATTTATAGCTGAAAATATATAAAAAGATGTAAATTTTGCTTGTAAATAATTTGACCATAAGTATTTGATAAACTAATGTGAAACACTTTTCAGGTTTGACAGTTTTGCAGCTTTGTTCTCAGATTCTAAATTGTACCAACTTTGCTGAAATAATACTCAAATACTGAAAGAAAACTTTTTTTGCTTTATTCTGCTTAACAAAACAGCAAATGCCTGAGCCAGGCAAACAGCGGAGTAAAAATTAGCATAATGCAGAAGAATAAATTCACAAAGTCAACAAGACTTCATCCAAGAAGCTGAAACAAAGACACACACACACACAGACACACACACAGAGACAGTGGAATCCCTGCTTTTTGTTCACTGTATGTATTGAAATATAACTAGTAGCTTATGAAGACAGTCATTAAAAAAAAAAGATTTCTGATTCATATTGAAGATTTGATATTTGACTCACAGAAAACACATACTGAAAATACATTTTCTTAAAAATACTTGGTTGTCAGAATATCTGTTTTTATTACATGTTTGTGTGTTTTGAATTTTGAGCTTCCATTTTAAAGTTTCGTAATTCCCTTTTCTTTTTGACCAATCTCAACAGGTTTAGATCATGCGTGTCAAAACTGATAACGGAAATAACACTAAAGACTTGTGAATTGAGAAAATAGACTGACAATGCCAAGTTCTGTGGAGGTCCCAAAGTGCCTTTCTTATTCTCAATGATGGGAAAGATAAGCAAAATTTTAGAAAGTATGAAATTAGAATTTTGATCATTTACATTCCAGCAGGGAGTTATAAATCATAGAATCACAATGATATAAATATATAGCCACCCTTTTATTCCTCCTGAGCCCAAAACAAAGTGAGAATAAGGAGTACAGCCTTTCCTTCCACTTCATAATCTGAGATGTAGTCAAATGAGAATGCAGTGCTATATAATTGGAATTGTCAGTGGAACTTGCAGAATATTAATTACTGCTTTTTGAATTGTTAACCATTAGTGAGTCATAGGACACGTCTGCTCTAAATTATTCAACCTGCAAATACTAAATTAAAAAATCTACACTATTATCTTAAAATAATAGTGGGGCTAGAGAGAAACCTGATTCTTTTTCTAAGACAGCTTAGAATTTACTGACAATAATGGAAATACCTGGAAATTTCTAAGTTAGTTTTTCATGAGCATGTAGGCAAAGCAAAATGCCTATAGCAGGGTGATTATGGGAGGTTAGGTTAGGTTTTGTGACTGAGGAACATGTACCAAAACTATTGATATAAATAAGTGCAATGATTAAGAGAAAATATGCTTCAGAAAATAGCATACGCTCAGTAGCTGAAAAAAGGGAACGCTGTCGGGAGAAGAAAAAATATTAATGCTGTGAGGACCAACACCAGTCTGCTAGACTTGAGGAGAATGTGCTTTATGTTTCATTATTTATATTTTAGCAAAGGAAGTAAACTCCATGGCATTTCTCTTATTCTGCTGAGTAATCCAAATATCCCTATAAAGAAGAAAAAAAACTTAATTTCAGGCCCGTGCACCCCCTAATCCTGAAACYGAGTGATTTAAGTGAAAACAAAGAAACAAAACTTAACATTGTGTCTTCATGTAAAGCTGATGTGAAGGAAACCTCTTGAGACTCTTTAGATTACCAGTTATTGATCCAGTATGCAGCCACTACTGTTGAAATGGCTGCATAGGTTTTATAGGTGTACAAGTGTTATGTACGGAGTAAATACCTAAGGAAAATGAAATCAGCTCTGCGGTGAAACGGAAGAAGTTGTCTCCTCCCCTTCTTTCTTACTTTCCAGACTCTGTGGCACAGGGGTTAGTTCTTAACTGCTAATCTGTCTCAAGGCAGTCCAAACTGGTGAGCAGATTTCAAGACAAAAAGCAGGGAAAAAGATACAACTTTACCCACTTAAAAGTAATAGTTCTGGCAGCAGTTTGTTGGAAAGGTCTAGCACATGTTACAGAGGAGAGACTTGAGCCTTGCCAGGGATTTTGTACAGGGTGGCACTCTTGGCCTTCCCCGGGACTGTGCAGCCCAGCTGACAAAGGTGTGAGCTTTGCACAGGGCACAGCTGGCGCTGGTGCAGTGGGAACCCTGGACTGCCCGAAGCGTGGCCCGCCGGGGCGGAGGGAGGCTTCCAGTGGGTCATGCTGAGTCTAGATTCAGGCACCTGAACCAAAAGCAAGTAAAAGGAGGAGACAAACTCTTCTCTGCTGGCAGTAAAAGCCTCCTATCCTAAGTAATGGGCAGCATTATACAGACAATACATTCATATCCTCACTCTCAGTGTACATAATACCAATGACAATCTGGTGTATTAGATATTGACACTATTAATAATGAAATATTATTGATTGCAGTCCTCTTRCTCTCTTGCTGTACCTGCCCAGGCCTGATCTCAGCAATTCTGTATTTTTGCTGCATGGCCTCTGTGTTTTCCAAAGCAACTCACCCCATCTCTGTAGGGTTACTGTGGAGCTACATGAACTCCTCCTTTTCTAGAGCAGAGAAAGGTTGTAGGAGGGTCCTGTCTCCTTCCCTCTCTCCTGCAGCCACTGATAACTTCTCTCTGAAGTGTGACTGGGAGGGGAGGTCTGTGGGTCCCAGGGGAGAGGCCATGGGGAACAACCCACCCTGAGGCACCCTGGGGTGGTGTGAGGAAATGGACAACACTTAACGGGACTGAAAAACTCAGGGAGCAATCTTGGCCCTTTTCATGGGAGGTGAGTTGGAGCAGGGAGACATGGGAGACGTCCTTGAAATCCCTTTGGAAGGCTGAGAGAGAAACTTGAGCAAGAGGAGGAAGAGAAGGAAAGAAGGCATTCAGGTGCATAGGTCTGATGGGGAGACCCAGGCAGACAAAGGGACCAAAGGGACTGAGACTGTTGTTAGTGGATGGGCATGGGTAGTGCCTGGAAGGGGAGATGTGAGCAGGAGCGCAACTTTTGGAACCAGTTTTGGGAAAGCAGATGCAGGAATGGGGCATCTGGGCAAATGAACATGGATCAAGGAATTCGGGACAGAAATAGGGGAATGACTGTATAAGAAAAGAAGGGGAGAAACTAGGAAACAGAGTATGATATCTAGAAAAGTGGTGTTCGGTTGAAGCACGTAAGGAAAAAATGCCTGAGTCTGAGGCAAGGAATTGAGACTTGAGTGAAAGGTCAGAGACAATGGGGTAGAAGAGTTTATATTTCTTTGAAGACACTTGTAAGTCCATGTTTCACCATTCCTCTGATGTTAGAAGATAGACATTTTTTTCAAGCACAGTATCTCACTGTGTAGTTTGTAGACAATAACCTGCTACTGTTGCCAGTTACTGTTTCAGAAATCTGTGAATAATTCATATTTTTAGCCATGATTAATTTGATGTATTTTGTCCAACTCACTGTTATTAAAATCACAGAAATTAAGTGTATAAACTGTACTAAACCAATAGATTTACTGCTCTTTTAATTAATATTGTAGAAATATCGGAAGTCATTAGGAAGTTCACAGCTTCAGTTCTGCCGCATTTGCATATTTATTACAAATCTTCCATAAAAACACTAAATCTGTACAAATCTGAGTGGTCAGTATGGTCTAATTTGGGCTGAGCCTGCATGCAGGAGCAAGAAGAAAGATATTTGGAGGAGGCATTTTTTTAAGCATGTGACTTTAGTGATTGTTGAAATAGGAGCATGTCAGTAAGCAAATTCTAAAATAAAAAGCCCACCTTCATCTAAAAAAAAAGTGGAGATAGTTACTGGTATATGGGTTTGTATTGGTGATTATTACTGAAAAAGTAGTACAAGGAAAAAAAATAGAGGTGGTGGTTAAAGAAATCAAATATTGCCCTGGAGAACTAGATTTTGTCCATATCTGCCAGCAAGTACCTATGCGAGTAGTTTCTAAAACTGCTTTTTTGCTGTGCATTAATGAATGATTCCTTATTTTCAAGTTTTGAACTTAAGATCTTGAAGTCTGATTAGTAACCAGTGGGAACATATCACTGAAAATATCAAGTGCTTGTTGTAAATTTAGATACCTGAAATTAGAAGATACTTCTAATTTTCTTTCTGTGCTTCTATTTCTCTTCTGTAGAATGGGATAGCAATGCACTCTTGTCTCATAGTCGTGCAGAAACTAATTCATTGATAGCTATGAAGAGTCAAAAAAGCTGATGAGATGTTGCAATTTGTTTTCAGAAAATAGTTTGAAGGGTCTAACAATGAGGAGGAAAGAGGATGTTGAGTAATTTGTCATTAAACAAGCACCGCCCATTATATGATTGAATGCAGCAAGGATTCTACAGAAGAAAATGCTATATTASCATGTCAATGAAACATGCACATGCAGAGGGGTTTGAATATTCAGGCCTGAGTTAGTTTTGCAATACTGTAAGTGTTCTTTTAGAATAGTTGTTTTATATCTAATAAATATATCTTTATTCATGGTTTGTGTTCAGAGGAGGAAAAATTGATATCTCCTTTACGCAGCCACAACTAAAGGCACAGCTGAACAGATACATGTATAACAGAGGGAACTGCTAATACCTCGCTTATAAATCCTGGTTCCATTGACATCCATGTGAAACTTGAAACAAGTTACTAGTATCAGGATTTCACTCCAAGAGATTCTTTTTGTTATTGCTTTTAGAATGTGAAAACACAGGAATTACGTATTTTATATTTTAAATAAATGAGACTGCATCTTGGGTGCTATTCAGGTAAACATATTTTTGATGTTGCTAGTGTTTCTATTGTTAATAATTTCTAATTCCAGTAAGAAACATAGCTATCTTTATATATATTTCTGTATGGTTAGAATACAGATAGGGAGAGTGTTTTCCTGGATAACCTACATTGTAAAACATGCAGGAAGTTAAAATCACTGGGACATACTGTGAATATTCAGCAATTTGACCTGTATGTGCATTTTTTTAAAAAATTTGCATAATATACATTTCAGGCCTGATTCTGGAAGTTCTAGTATGTTCCTTTTTTTTTTTTTATAATACTCATTTAACTTTTAACTGACTTCAGATAGACCTGCATTAGCTACATGCTCCCTATCTCCCTCATTTCCATTAGCCTCATTTGACATGACTTTTGGTCTTTTTGTTACTGAGTTGTCAGCCTGGTCAGCAGCTGGCTCAAACCCTCTAAATTCTGTGTTTCACCTGACTTCATTGTTCCTCACTACTTTGAAGGCTTAAAGCTACAAAGCAAATGCAAAGACTAGGTAAAATGGAAACTGTTTGAATCAGTACCTTGACATTTTTGTGATTTTTAGTGTGAGATTATTGGTGACTTCTTATCTTGTTTTGTGGACTCCTGCCCTCTCTTTCCTTTCTTCCATGGACACAGTTGCTGGTTATTTTTGAACTTCACGCTGATCTGTCTTGTACCTTTTTTTCTCTCTCCCTTACTTTTCTCCTCAGTTTTTCAATTTCTCTTGGTACTCTTCTCTTGCAAGGTAAACATGTCCTAGTTTCCCTGGCCAAAAAGGAAACACACTTGACCTGACTTCTCTCTCCAGTGACCGCACCATCCCTTTTATTGCTTTAATCTCTTAAGTTCATGGAACGTTGTTTTTAATGGATGTCTGGAGCTCCTCTCCTTTCATCCCCACCCAGTCCCTCTCCAATCTACCCTTTGTCCCTGGCACTCCACTCAAATGACCTCTTCCTCGCCAGGTAGCAGAGCCATTACTTCAGTCTCATCATTCCTATGCCTTCAGCACATTTGAACATGCTTCTTTTCTTGAATCTTGTTCTTTCATAGCTTCTGTGCTTTTGATCTCCTCATGTTTTTCCTCTTCTCTAATCACTCCTCCAGTATGTCCTCATATTTTTAACATGGTTGTGCTTTAGCCAAGTTTCAGTAAATATTTTAAATATATATACACCAGTATATTTTAAATGTATCTATCTCAAATATAAAGATAGTAAAGAAAAAAAAATTATGGGTGTGGGAGAGAAGATTTGCCTCATAAGGGAATGCCTCCTTAAAGTACCCTTGAAATTCCTAAGCTGAGTTAACATTTAGTATTTTCATCCTAGTATATTGGCAGTAAACAAATAAAAGCTTACAGATTTGCTATTAAAAATATTTTTCCTACCTTAAAGGACTTTTTTTTTGTGTGTGAGATTCTCATCTCTGCTTTTTGCAGAGTAAAATATTCCAGCAAATGTATTCTCTTACTTAATTCTCTATTTTTCATATCTGCAATCTTATTTTTTCTAAACAAAATCAATCCAATTTCCTCTCCCCAAACACCTGGACACCTAATGAAATCTATCTCCACCATGTCTCCAAAGGTGAAAGACTTTTTCCAGTTCTAGTAAGACTTGTGATCCTGAGAACAAAGTATGCAGGATGGAGATCTCAAGGCTGAGAAGGCAGAGAAGAAGAAAGAGAAATCTATCCRATTTTTTCTGCTTTAATGTTTTTATTTAATGAATGATTCTTATTTAATGAAAGATGATATACTAATGAGTCGCTTATTTGAATCCTTATGAAGTGGATGAAAACCAGAGGAATTCGTAAGGGTACAACATTAAGCCATGATCTGCAGCAAAATACAAGATTGTTGCTCTCTTGTTTGGCAGAGCACTTAAACACATGGTCCAGGTCCTTCAGCAGAGAAGTCACGAACTAAAGTAATTGGACAAGTCCTTTTCCAAATCTGAGTCTAGCTATCTGCTACCCAAGAGATTTCTCATCACACTCTGACGTACATGCTCTTTTAGAGGAGGCCGTTGATTATATAGAATAGTCAAGCTGAATTTACCTTCTTGCTACAGGAAAGTCAACTTTTTTCTTTAGAGTGCTGGTAATGTCTGGCAAAACTAGCATTTTATTATTAACTGATTTAACTATTAACTGATTAAGAAGCACTTCTCTAAATATTTAAGGTACATATTTTTCTTTTACTTAAAAACTACTCTCTTTCTAAAACCTTTGACAGTGACATTTCATTAAATGAAAATGAAATTTTCATTTCTTTTTAAAAAAGTACAGTGCTATTTTTTTTCATTGAAATGCTTTGAATTTATTGAATCGGGAGAAAACAGCTACCTGTGTAATTACATTAATGTATAGGGAGACATTTTTCTTCCATTGTTCAGTACTGATTTTTGGAATTGTATTTATTCACTATTTGAATGTCCCAATTAATTACCTAAGAGAGAGAAGAGGGAGAGGAGAGGAGAGGAGAGGAGAGGAGAGGAGAGGAGAGGAGAGGAGAGGAGAGGAGAGGGAAAAGAGGAGAAGAGAAGAGAAGAGAAGAGAAGAGAAGAGAGGAGAGGAGAGGAGAGGAGAGGAGAGGAGAGGAGAGGAGAGGAGAGGAGAGGAGAATGCCAATTTCTTTGCCCCTTTGAATTAAAAATATTAGTCACTAATCTAACAATAAAAAATTCTCTTTGCAAAGTATGTAATTGGTCTGAATCTTCTTTTTCTTGTCCTCACCTCATCCATTCATTTCCTTTCACCTAGAAACCAAAGGCCTGAACTAAACTCTTCTTTCCCTTTACATGGTCTGACAGCCTTCAACAATGAGATGATGAGCTTGATGGATGAGTGGAGAGCAGTGGATATTATTTACCTCAACTTTAGTAAGGCTTTTGAGACTGTCTCTCATAACTTCATCATAGATACACTGATGAAGTATGGCTTAAATGAGTAGACAGGTAGATTGAAAACTAGCTGAACATCTGGGCCCAGGGTGTTGTGAAGAGTGGTACGAAGTTCAAYAAAAGGAAGTGCCAAGTCCTGCCCATGAGGAGGAATAACCCCAGCTACCAGTACAGACCAGGGGTGGCTAGAAAGCAGCTCTGCAGAGAAGGACCGTGGATTCCTGGTGGACACCCAAGTTGGACATGAGGTTGCAATGTGCCCTTGCAGCAAAGAAGGCCAACAGCCTCCTGGGTTGCATGAGCCTGAGTGCTGGCAGCAGGTCAAGGGAGGTCATCCTTCCTGTCCTGACCCTGGTGAGGCCACATCTGAAGTGCTGGGTCCAGTGCTGGGCTCCCGAGTACAAGAGAGGCATGGACATACTGGAGTGAGTCCAGTGAAGGGCCACAAAGATCGTCAAGGGAGTGGAGCATCTAACATACAAGGAGAGGCTGAGAGAGCTGGGACAGCCTGGAGAAGAGAAGGCTCAGGGGGAG
The DNA here is from genome assembly GCA_035582835.1 of Phoebastria nigripes. Lineage (NCBI taxonomy): Eukaryota > Metazoa > Chordata > Aves > Procellariiformes > Diomedeidae > Phoebastria > Phoebastria nigripes. Next base: position 282,728 of record JAYKAV010000555.1, read on the forward strand.
CTTATTGGTGTGTGTAAATACCTGATGGGAAGGAATAGACAGGAAGCCAGAGTCTTCTCAGTGGTGCCCACTGACAGGGCAGGCTCCAATGGGCACAAAAAAAACCTCATCAGATTCCTCATGAACACAAAAGACACTTTTATACTGTGAGGGCAAACACTGGCACAGGTTTCCCAGAGAGGCTGTGGAGTCTCCATCCCTGGAGATACTCAAAACCCGACTGAACACAGCCCTGAGCAACCTGCTCTCACTGACCCTACTCTGAGCAGGRGGTTGGACTAGGCAATCTCTGGAGGTGCCTTCCAGCCTCAGCCTGTCTGTGAATCTGTGACATGGACTTCAGATAAGGCTTGTAGTATGCCTCTGTGAAAGATTGATCAGAACTGAGGCAGATTCTTGTCCCTGTTAAAAATTTCTTTCTCTTCTGACCCACACTGCTTCCTTTTCCATACATTGGTCCCATCCTAAATATCTGGAAGATTACACCTATGTGCTTTTTGTTTGCTTGTTTTTCTTATAGTGTTCTTGTTGCTACCTACAAAAGAGAAAAAAAGGTCACAGATTTTCAAATGACTGTAGAAGACCTAATCAAATGGTCATGTTTGGAGACCACATGTTACTTCATTACCAGTTAGTTCATCACTAAATTGTCCCCTACCTGGTGAAGACAATGGATTTAGTTTTTATTTGCCTTTGAATTGATACACGCACCATGTAAATAAAGCTTTCTTGGAAAGGGGAGTAAGGTATGCTATTAATTTTCATTACTTTTATTATCATGTCAGAAGCTCCAGGCACAGAAAAAATACTGGAGGGAGGAAGAAAAAGCAATTCTTACTCTGTGCATTCACAGTCATGCATTGAATGTGCATTTTGCAAGCATTAGGACAGAAACTGAGTGTGCTACAGGCAAGTATGACGCTGGGTATTACTTCTTCATTTTTAGGCAGTTTTCCTGAGAGGTTTCCTAAAGGTGTTTTGTATTTAAAGATGGAACAGTCAAGAGGTTTTCAGACCAGCTACTGAAAAGTTAATGGAATATATTCATGAAGTCTTATTTCTAGAAAAATAAATTCAAGGAAAGTTTTGCCCCATTATATGTTTTGTACAAGTTGTCAAGCAATCATTATTTTAACCTGCAATAAAATTTAATGTTTCATCTTACATCGTATTCTTCTTAAAAGGATATGAGAATATTCTAGCTTTAGATTTTTTGAAAGTATTGTATTGTGTGAAATTTGATTTTTTTTTTTTTCTGTTTTCACTTCTCATTACTTGTAGAGCACAGTAAAGAGGAAAGGCATTAAATTTACTCATAAATCTTAGGAATGCCATTTATATCTAGGGTGCAGAAGTAATAGCTCATCCATTCTGGCCTTAATCTCACCTGTTTTTGTAGCTGCTATTAAAATGTCAACATTTGCTATCAATTACCCCAGCATTGTATTTGCAGTATTTCTCAATAGCTAAAATAAAAAATAGCAGTAGTATTTCAGATACTATAGTGCTGAAATTGTTAGAAGAAGTTTACCATAGTTGATACCTACAGGATTCTTGGCAATTATGGGAGGTTAGAGAGCAGTAATCGTAAAAGAAAGATCAGATGAAATCCATATATGGTTAGAATTCAGGTTAGTGACGTATTGTTGAGTTTCTTGTTTAAAAATCAATAACAAGTTTAGATTAGAAAAATGATGAGATGTTAGGAGATTTAGTTTTTTGTTTATGCTAGTTGCCTAAGATTTTGAATTATAGGACATGACCAGTTTTGCAAGGTTCTTTTCTAATGTTCAGTGTAAGCATCAATATTTTCCTGAAAATTATTCTTTTTTAAGTCATTAAAAAAAAGTGTCTAGCAGTATTTTCCTGAAACTTAACATTTATCCCAAGGAGGTAAAGGGGAGACAAGAGGGATAAAAAAATATCAATGTCTATTTGAAGTCAATCAGCATTATTCCTACAATTTAGTCATGGCCATGATTTCTTTGTGATTTGTTTATTTTATGTTTAATTTAAACTATTATATAAAATAGAAGCAAATCTGAGGAAAGGTTTAGGAATAGAAAGGCGTAAGGCTATTGTGATACACTAATATCCTAAGATACCCCGTGATCCTTTTTCTTTGAGGAACTGGTGCTGTTCATATTAATGTCAGATGAAATATTGTAATCTGATTTCAGTGGAAATAGAATGGAGCTCTCATTTTGAAAGGCCTCAGACACCTATTTTTTTCACTCTCTATATAACCAGGCAGTAATTACGATAGCACAGAGAAAGAAGAAGAARAAAAAAAAAAAAAGTAGTGTTTCTATATTGGCACTTTACTACTACAGTAGGTTTTGTTTGCTTGTTTTTCAAGCTAGTAACAAGCATCAGTGTGTTCACTACAGGCTTTCCAGTATGATAAAATTGTTTCATACCCTCCCCTGTAGGTATGTTTAGCTCTGTGACGATAACATGAACAAACCTTTACTGTATATTGTTTAAGCCTTATCCAGATACTGACGTAGGTTTCAGTCATTCAGTATAGAAATGCTTTCTCTTGTCTAAATTGATTTATGTTCTTCAAGCAATGAGTTTGTCTTGTCCATGGCACTTTCCTAAGAAAACTGGATGTGCTGTAATTGTTCTGCATGAAAAATTGAGGGATGTGTGTTTTATAAATAATTGTCTTACTCCTTTGAGCATTACCTTCTTTACGTATGTTTGTCAGAGTCCAATACTCTCGGACCAGGTTCTTTTAGATATTCCATGTGTGGAGGGATATCAAGTTTACTTATATGAAGACAGTTGATGTTACACGGGATTTCTGATTTAGCAGAAGAATACAAAATATATTGTATAGCACAATACCAATGTAAGTTACATTTAGCAAAATACAGCAATATAAACAGTTCAATCACAACAGCAATGTGATTCCCATTACCGGTCTCTATAACATGCTCACCATCACAATGCTGGGCATCCCCACTTGCCAGGAAGGCATACGTGTGGGTTGAAGCCAGCTCAAGCCCGTTGCTCTCTTCAAAATTCTTTTGTTAGTTTTTCAGTTTTTATACTCTATGTTGGGCTGAGCCAGGTATTCACCCCCCATGCTGGTCTGGCTAACTCAGGGAGATATTCACACTATTCTAATGAACTCGGGGAGAAACATTTACACCACCAGTTGATCCACTTAACTGTTGATAGCTGTGTGTTTAATACTGGTGAAACAAAGGTTCTGTTAATACAGTTTCTGACTGCAGATAGTCAGTGTGTGCATCTGTGTGTGCGTGTGTAAGTGAACCTTTCCCTCCTTGAGGTTTCTTGCTATCCTGAAATAATGCAAATTCTCTTTGCTTGTTTGCCAAGAAGTCTGATGATATTGAGCTAGATCAGGATGTCAGTGACTGCTTCTCTTCTCATTAATATAATTGGAACTAGGCCACATCAGATACTCTCAAGACACAAAGCAGACATGCTAAAAAATACACATTCTATTCTCAGAACTTGTCTCTAATGGTGGGAATGTAGAATATTTCCGAATTATAAGATGAAACACTTAGCTTATTTCCCCCCTGTCATGTTTCCCTTCCCTTCTTCCCTTCCCTTCCCTTCCCTTCCCTTCCCTTCCCTTCCCTTCCCTTCCCTTCCATTCCATTCCCTTCCCTTTTTATTCACTTCCCCATCTAACATGTTTGCCCAGGCCTTCAGAGTTGAGCAGAGAAAAGACAAGAATGAAATAATCAGCCTTCATTCCTACTATTCTTTTTCTCTTCCTAGTATTTTGCTCTAGGGTAACTGGGAGTTTTAAGGTTCATTAGATAACCAGACAACTCAGGACACAATCTTTGACAAATGATGCATTTTGTTATCAGAACAATAAAAGCACATTTGTCTGTGGTATCACGTCTTAAATCTATTGTTATGTATCAGTACAATTTGTATTTTTGAATAAAAGTTAATTTTGATGCTGTGTTAAATATTGGGAAGCAGAACATCCCATCACACTTGTGAATTATTCATGCTTGTGGTAACAGAATTTTTTTATTTTAGTTTCCCTAACTTTGTAATTTTCAAGTCGTCCCAACGAATGCATGGGTTGTGAAACTACAACATTTATTCCCCTTGTCAAAGGCAGTCTTCAAGCCTCTGGCTGTAAAGGAAGGACCCCAGAAGCCCTAAGCCTCCAGCTGAGTCTGTCAACCTCAGCACTTCCTCATTGTCTCATTAGAGACCACAGCCCTGGATCATGAGAGCCCCAGGCTTTACAAGACTTGGATTAATTTTTTTTTTAGGGTTCTGGGAAAATTTTGGCACCTTCGTTTGTTGGGGCTTTCTGGTACTCTTGCCACAAGGGAGAATCTGAAAGTCTTAGCTTGATGGAGAAGTCCTGAAAACCCCAGGACCGGGGAATTGTGCATGGATAAAGTCTAGAACCTGAGTTGTTTCCATGCAGCATTTTTTGTCAACTTAATTGACTGAGAAAAAATTGTTATTAAATTGTTGGAGAGTCTGAGGGGTCATAGGTCAAGTGGACCTCAAGGTACCATTTCTATGAAACAGTAACAGATGGAGGGTATCTGTCTTGGAAGCCTGCCAAAATTATAATGATGGTGATGGGCAGACACCTACTGTGAACAAATAACTTGATAGCTGCCTAGATTTCACAAAATTTGCAATAAACAATGCTGCTTTAGGAAAAAAGAGGATTCAATATTTTGATGTTCAAAGAGACCTACTAAATTAATTCACAACATCTCTTGAAAACAATGTTTATTTGTACTTGTGGAAAAACAAAAGGTAAAGCATTACTGTTGGCAAAGGCATCTATAACTGTATCAAACTAATTTTTACATGAATGATTCCTAATTGTGTTGGATAATGCCATCATTCTTCTAGACATAGACCAAAAATGCTAGCAATTTTCAGATCATTTTTGAAAAAAACCCATAAGGTTAAACAATTATTATCTATTTGAAGCCTCTTGAGAAGGTAAATGTTACTTCTGCTTCCCTTACTCATTGTGTGACCTTGATCTGTCTACTGAAAAATAAAATGTAATATTTATCTTAATCGTGTAGTTTTTTTAATAAAAAATACATAATATCTCTGTGGCAAGAAGATATAAGATGAAAAATTGAAATAATGAGCTGCATTAAGCTCAATAAAGCTTATATCTCTTGATAAAAAAACAATAATGGTAGGTTTTGCTTTATAAATTTGGACTGATATCAGTGAAACTAGGCAGTGACACAGGAATGAATTTGCATATCACTGATAGAGCTCTCAAAGGGAAATTCCTGTAAACAACATAGTAAAGTTGGAGTTTGGAATATGCTAATTATTTTCTACACTTCATGAGTCCTTTGAACAATAAACACTTCACCCCAATTAAGACACCACCCTGGGGTTATGGCTGACCCTTGTAAGTGTGACAAAGTGAAGATGCCATGGATAGCAGCAGTGAACACAGTGATGACAGTACATGTAAGTGTTCTTTTCCTCTTTTATGTGGCAACAGAATTGCAGAAAATAAGTTTAAGTACTTCTACCCCAAGCAAAATTTTCTGTCAGCTAATGTTTCTGGAAATTTTCTGTATAATTCACACGATCCTTTGCCATATAGCTTCCCTCTATTAGTAGATTAAGTAATCAGTAAAAGGGCTTCGTGTCATTGGGTTTGTTTGTTTGTTTTCTGATTTTTTTTTTGTCCAATTCTGGWATGTGTATTAAAAGCAAATCCTTTGCTTAGACATACAAACATTCCAATTAATAAGATAATAGTAAGGATAACATAGGTTTGTGTCTTCTTAACTTGATTAATAGCAGAAAAGATTAATTACAAGAGGCTGGGGAAAGGCATGTAATGAACAGTATTTTTGAAAAATGTATTACTCTGTTTTCTGGATATTTGTCTGCAGAGTGAGACAAAGTCCTGTAACGGAATCTTTTTTTTGAAGTACTTCTGTATTTTTGGTACCCTCAGCCTAGAGTTTGCACACCAAAACTTATGAAAATTGCTACTGAGCAGTGAAATCAAACACTAGCACCATCTATTCTACCCTTTACTTCTGTGTGCATAGGCAAACTGTTGGTTGTACTGAAGGACATTAAAACATGAATTTACTGTCCTGCTTTTAACTGTACATATTTTCCCTTTCAACTGTACATCTTCCCTGTTTCTGTTTTTCTCACCTTTTCAGTTAGAAGGAAGACAGCTCTTAGGTCCGTGTAATTCAGTCTTTAAGTGTTGTGGTTTGTGGTAATTTATTTACTACTCTTGCTTCTGCTGCAAGTCACACTTCTTTTCTCTGGGGTTTTTTGATCACTGAAGTTCAGTCACTGAATAGGGAATCTTTAGTTTTCTAGTTAAAAATTTGTTTACTTATAGCCTGATACCAAGCCCCTCCAAGTGAATGCAAATTCTGTCTATTAATTTTGGTGTACTTTTCATATCCTTTCATGACAACAATACTGAAGTTAATGGTCTTGCTTGCCATACAAAAGGTTTGAGTACTTCAGTACCCTACTAATGTTTCACACCTGAGTTAGGACCTGGAACATCTTACTGTGAATGCTGTCACATATCATCCCTTTACATATTCTTTGCTTTTTTTATCTAGTATTATTCCTTTCTTACAATGTTTTAGGGATAACTGGTTGGTTGGCTGGACAGCTGTTATACATTTGTTTTTAATACATCACAAGCTTTTTTTCCCTTAAACTTACTGTGGGAATAGGTAGGAGAAAACAGCAAAACCAACAGTCCTAAGTGGTGTCCTAAGGTCATTGCTACTATGTCAAAACCCACTTGACTCTTGAACTTCTGAAGAAGTGAAGTTGTCACTGTCACAGAGAAAAGAGATAAAGAAGAATATTTGTTTTTGCAGTTGGTAGTCGTGCTTCACAGGAAAGATTGAAGATACAGATATATATAGGGGATGCTCTAACTGCATAAGCTAAAGCGAGGTCCTAGTATCACTTCCATGAAAAAGTAAAAAGAAGTCTGCAAGAAGTCATCCACTTGCATGCATATTTAACGTTACTCTGCAGAGACCATGGAAACTTCTCTTCACTGGACTGTGATATTATGGGGAATACTTTAGCGAAACAAAATGCATATCTTTTAGTTACTCTTCACAAATATGAATACTGAATTACTCTTCATAATTCCAACAAATCTTTTGTAGCCATGTTAAATACAAAAAAAGCTAAGATTCTCAGTGAAAAGAGGTGATGACAGCCTGTATTTTTCACATTTAACTATTTTACAAAAATCTATTAATTGCTTCTGTCAGTTATTAAAACAAGTAAGCAAGATGCCCTCTGCACGTCTATCAGGATGACTGGCCTAATCAGGCTCAGCAAATTCAATGAGTATTTTGCTAAGCTTAATTAAAATTCAGCCCTGCATTTGAGCAAGCCGCAGTGGTTTGGCAGACCTTCAAAGGGCTATACTGCAGCACAACAATAAAAGTGATAAAGGCACACAATAACAATAAATGTAATGCAAATGTTCCCATTATTCACAAATCAGGTAGGAAGTTGCTCCTTTAAGTATTTTCTGCTTTCTGTGATGATAAAATTCAAATCTGTGGATTTTTCATTTTTTCAATCTCTGCATATGTTACTCTTATCAACATACCATTTTATGGTTTTAATGAATTGAAATAAAATAATTCTAACACTTAAAAACAATACTGTATGTACTTTATTCCCAGTACTGAGACTTGTTACTCATGGATTAAAAATTGCAAAATGGGACTTTTACTTTGTAGTGGCAATGCTGTCAGACCCTTAGTGGGTAATATATCAGCTCGACTAGTTACTCCTTTAGGTTTCCTCTTTATCTATGGTTCTTGACTGTGTGACCCCAGCTCTAGGTTTCTCCTAACATTATGTAAATTACAGTTCTTCAACATTAGACATGAAATTGAGCCTTCCCTGCRGGTACTTCCATTTTGATTTATAAACTAGAATTCTATGTCTTTAGAAATACTTGTTTTCTTTTGTTACACAATCCCTGCTGTTCCCCACATATCTTAAATATCTTTGGAATGCTTATTCATCACCCGTCATGAAAAATGTTATTTAGACCACATTATTTCTTCAGAATTAGAATTTCTTTTTGAAGAATAATTCATTATGGTCACTTTGAATGGCCAGGGCTCTGTATCAGAAATCATTTGCAGCATACTCCTATGTCTTGTATTTCATGATAGTCCCGTTGTCCTTGTTCCATTAGCTTTGTAACCTGGTATGTGCTACTGATATTTTAGTATTTTGTTTGCTTTCTTAGCAAACACTACACTGACAATCAATCTTGGCTAAAGATTTTTTTTTTTTCCTTCAAAAAGGGAACTCTTGGAACAGTTATGCCATTCCTTATCTTCTGCAACAAAGTAAACTGACAATTATAGTGACAGATTTTTATAATACCATTAAGAGAGCAAACTTTGGCAAAGCAAGCTATTTTTCAACAACTAGAGAAAGCAAAAGAGGAGAAAACAGCATAAACTGAAGCAAATAGCCATCACTATTGATCAGTATTTCTAGAATCAGATTTTTGTCATAGGAAATAAAACCTGGGATGATGTAGAAAGAAAAATGGTGATTTAGGGATAAAGAGTGATAGAAATATCACACAGGGGAAAGACATTCCTAGTTTATGACATATTGTTTGCTTTGATGTTTAGTGTTTGCTAAAATTCATTATCTCTATCGTGGCTTGTACAATCAGAATCATAAATGTTTTGCAAGGTAAGTCAAAATCCACATAAATATATAATATATAAGAAAGAATACCTAACAATAAGAACAATGTAAAGAAAAAATTTCATGGGAAGATTAAAAATTCTCATAAATTTAAATTCTTTGACTGAATGAGATTTAAAATGTTGTTCAGTAAAATAACTTAACATGGTCCTAATAATACCACTTTCACAAATAAACAGAGAATAAAGTGGAGTCCTTATTTACATGAACTCCATAAACCTTGACACAGCAGAACAAGTAAGCATGAAGCTTCTTCGCTCTTCTACGGGAACGGATGACCTATCTGCCATTTTTGCATTTCTGTTTTCTGCAAATCTAATCTGGACTTTGTTAAATGAAAACCTTTGCTTTTCTTAAACAGATTTGCAGAGTGCAGATCTTTCACTAGGTAACTGTTCAACTATCAGTCACTGGTCATTTCTCCCTCCCCCATTCAGCCTAACTGTTGTACAGTCTTAGGAATGCTTCTGAAAACAGCTTGCAATGGACAGTTAGGATATTTCCAAGTAATGGTAAGAGGAATAAAAGAGGATTGCAGAGCTTATGTTGTGKTTTTTTATTATTTTGTTTTGAAGTGTAGGAAAGGATCTTGTTAAATGAGAAAAATTACTAAGCATCCAAGCTGCTAAAAGATTATGAGTACTGCCTGCAATTGTGACTAAACATTTAATTCAGATTAAAAGCTATCCTTTAACATTCAGTATTTTTTTTCCACAAGTCATGACTAAAGATGCAAAGTCTTGTAAATCTTTATAAATAAAGATTTTTTCTAACTGTTTTTCCTAAATTGCCTTCTGATAGCATGTACAATTAATCACTACCAGTAAAAGGATCACTTTGTTGCAAGATTTTTCTTCATAAAAGTGAAGACTCAAAAAGAGGTTATTAAAAATAAGGCTTACCTCAGTTATCTTTATGCTTTGAGAAAGACATGAAATAAACTGATTAACACATTAAATATTAAAAATTGGCCATAGTAAATCAGAATATTTTCACAGCTTCTTTTAACTATTTTTACACATTTATTTCAGAAAAGTTTATTATGGAATTAGCACAGGTCTAAAATAACCTGTAATTTCCTGTTTCTCTGAGCATTGAAATAATATTAGGTTGGATGTTCCTGGTTGCTCTGTAACAAAAGCACATTTTATAAACTTACATTAAATACGTTGTGATAAAATTTTAAAATACTGCAGTTCAAAGAAGYTGAAAAAGATTGTTCAAATAGCTTAGTGGAGAGTTGACTTCAGCAGGTCTCAGGAGTGTGGAATGTAATATTCTAGGCTAAAAATTCCTCATTCAAACAAGTGACTGTCTTCCTAGGCATGAAATTCTTGAGTCTATCTTGAAATAGGATTTTTCTTAAATAATTACAGCATCAGGACCCTGCCTTTTACAAGCCAACAAGGAGACATTAGTGGAATTGACGAATGGAGTTAGATCCAGCCTTTAATACAGATGTAGTAAAACAGTCAGGTATGTAGAATCATAGAATCATAGAATAGTTTGGATTGGAAGGGACCTTTAAAGGTCATCTAGTCCAACCCCCTTGCCACGGGCAGGGACATCTTCAACTAGATCAGGTTGCTCAGAGCCCCGTCCAACCTGACCTTGAATGTTTCCAGGGATGGGGCATCTACCACCTCTCTGGGCAACCCAGAGTTGGTGGCCAGTTTCACCACCCTCATCGTCAAAAATTTCTTCCTTATATCTAGTCTAAGTATGTATATATAACTTTTAAACTGAGAGGCAGTTGCATTTAATCAGACTTCCCTTACACAAGAATGGAACAGCATACAAAGAGCAATGCCACTGATGGAGTTTCTTGAAGATCTTTCTATATCAAGCCTTTCCCTTCTAGTTGAGCTACAATGTATCTTAAATTAAACATGGTTACTGTATATTTGTATTTAATTTTAAACAACAGAGGATTGCCTTGCTGTACCAAACTAAATGCATCTGATATTTGAACTTAATCAGTCCCTCATCTGCTGGCATTTGGGTGGGAGGCTTCTTGGAAATCCGAGATACAGAAAACAGAAACCAGAACAGGTTTTTCATTTTTTGCTTTTTTTTTTCCCTTCTTCTTCCTTCCCAACTCTTCTCTTTTTAATTCTCTACTGAAAAAAAAAAAAAAAAAAAAAGATAGCTACTACTTTTTACCAATATGCAAAAAGTTCTTTTTTTAAAGACTTGCAGTCTTTCTTGAATCTTGTATTTCAACCATCTTAGTGATACTATTGTTATAGACTGATGTGCATACTTGTGAGATACTAACGTCAAGTTGCAACTGTGATTCAAGCTGAGACGAGTATTTAGATCTTTACTTACAGCCACATAGTCTTGTAGAATTGTTACATGTAAGTGTAAAAGTGAAGAAGTGATAGAGGCGAAAAATGCTACAATGAGCAAAATCTAACATAAGAAATTACACATTGTTTTGTCGTGCCTCTGCTAAGGGGCTGAATGCTGTAGGATCTCACTACTGAGTTGTTCTGATGCCTCCCTTTTGTAATGAGCCTTTCATCTTGATACTTTCTAGTCTGGTGTTATGAATAACTGCAATGCAATAGGTACTGAATCAGTGATTAACAATTCGCATCTGAAGGATCTGTTGCAACTTAGGCCTGCTTATGCCAGAATGTGCATAAGAGTAAAACATTCTGAAGAAGTAAAATAAATTAACAGTGGAACTAATAAATGACTATGCCGTATATACATATTCTTTTCTCGAACATGAGGTAAGTTGCATATTTAAAAACAAAAAAAAACCCAAGCAAAAAAGGCTTTTGATGTGCTGGTAGAATTTATCAAAAATGCTGTACTAACCACAGAAACAACTCTTTTGTTTTCCATTTCAGCGCTCAAAATTGTTTTGTTCTTTTTCCTTCTATGATTGCAGCAGCTGTCATATTTGAAAAGGTTGTTTTTTACCAATCAGATGTCCAGGGTTTCCACAATAATTACATAAAACAATATATCCCAAAGCATTTTACCAGTTTGTGAAGCTTTTTCATTCTCTTTGGCTGCTTTCATGAAAACATTAGAAAAATTTCATAACTAGTGATGCTCTCAAACTCTTTGGGGTACATTTTTGTCTGGGATTAACACATATAACTTCTTGCAAATTATGAAGGAAAAACAGCACAGGCCTTATGGCTGAGTTTTGTTTTATTCTTAGGTATCATTTTAACTTTAATTTGTCTGAAGAGACCTTCTTAGAAAAATGAAATTGAAAACTAAAGAAGAAATGGAAAAGAAATGAAGATTATTTGGTACCATGTCAAGTCTCTAATCTGACTCAGTAGGCTGGTGTGCAAGTGCCTGTGCCGGCACAAGGGAAGAAGTCAGATTTTACCTTTCAGTCAACGCTGTAGGTGTAGATAACCTTAAAACAATAGGGCAGCCACCGTCAATAAGTTCTCAAAGCTGACTGGCTGCAAGCAAATCGTCACTCACAGCTGGAATTAGTATAAATCRCCAGTATAACATAGCCAAAATATGACATTTTGCATGACAGTTATTATAATTCTTGGCACCTTTAATTTCCAGTATAATTCACAACAGCTAATAGCTAAACATTCCAATCTCCATCACAGTGCTGGGAGATGATTAACAGAAAACTGTTAGTATAGTAGTTTAATAATAGTTAATAATAGTTTAAGGTTTAAAGAAAAAGTGGCAGTTGATGCACAGAAGCTGAAAGTTGTTCCTAGTTGTTCCACTAGCATTCACTGTTAGAACTGCAATTTATATTTTGTATTTTCTCTTATTTCTGAAATTACAAGAACAATAATGAACTAAACTTGGAACTGGACAACAAAGACGAAGTTGTTCCCACAGCACTCACACATGATATAGGAAAGTCAGAAAGAGAGATGTGTGGTGAAAAGCTCTGGCAGTCAGGGCTATGGATGCCTATTGTTTATAAGGATACTACTAATATTATTATTATTACTTTAACCTTTTTTTAAATAAAATATGTGGTTGGTTGGTTGTGGGTGGCTTGGGGTTTGGTTTGGTTTTTTTTTTTTGAGATAAAAAATCTGCATTTAGGTATGGTTAAAACAGAAAAGAATACATGGCACCTGAAAGCACAGCAATGGAAAAAACATCAGGTAAAGATCATGGGTGAAGCAGTAAATAAGTACTTCAAGCACTTTGAGTATTTCAAGATCCACAGTTTAATAATGACCACACTGGTGCTTCAGAGTATTTTTATGGACTTTAATAAAATCTACATCCCCTCCTAAAATTCTGCTGTATATGCAGTACTCCATAATTGCAACAAATCCCAAGGTGAAACAAAAAATCCTGCAACCCTCTGTATTCGTTTTCATACAGCTCCAACGCTGTGCCACATTCATATCTGTGAATCAGTTTAGCAGCACTTAGGAGCAGTTTACAACTGTACAGGCTGCCTGAGCTAAACCTGCATATATGTTTGTCATACAGGTATCATGCACGTATCTCATATATGTGCATATGTACCACACCTATGCATATCTATCATACATGTGCATATGTATTATGCGTGTTTAATATATATGTATATGCATCATATTGCATGTCTCTTTAACTGTGCACACGAGGCTTTAATGTACCTTCAGATGCATGACAATTTCTTATTTCTTGATGCACGGCAATTTCTTATTTCTTATTAAATTAGCTATTTTATTCAGCCACAAGGTGGAATTTGACTAAAGTATATTTGAATATATATTTAAGTGTTCAATAGCTGTAAGCCTAAAAATCAGTGTGTCATTTTAGGGAACATGTTAGTTTATTGTACCCCAATATGTATAGCTTGAATCATTTAATAATGCCATAATTAATATTGATAATTTTCATTCCAGTTCAAATGATCTTAATATTTAAGAGTTGAGGGGACTGGGCAGGGGAAAGTTGTTATATTGCTTGCTTATTTTTCATCTGCTACTGTGGCAAGAAGCATAACAGCACTGTGGTTGGAATAGTTTTGACTGGCAAAAATACACATTTTCTTCTTTTTTCTTTTAAACCTTATATGTTTGGCAGTGACCTATGTATAGCTCATTTCACTTCTTTGTGGTTTTTTTTTCTGTAATTTTGAGAATTACATTTTTCAGAGAGCAAAAGGGAAGAGAATTGTTTCACAATTAGTTCAGTATGGCTTTAAACTTCACAACTTTGCTGAAACACATGGACATGTGCAGAAACTTAAGTTATTTTATAACCTTTGAAACGAAGAATATGTCAAACTGACTACATTCATTCATTTGTTCTTGTGCCTTCTATGTAATGCTGGCATCTCATGTTTGTACACTTAAAGAGAAATGATCGAACTGTTATGCTCTAATCCTATAAAATTTCTCTTGGTTCATGTAGTTAGGTAAAATGCATTGCTGAGTTTCTGTGTGGCGTTAGGACTGTGGCCCTGTATGATAAGCAGCTAGATAGCCATAAAAAAAGGAATTTGTCTTCTTACTTTGTTGATCACAAAATTTATGATAAATTATTGTTTTGAAGAATCTTCTGGCTGATTGAAGTGGATTTTGATACATGAGATTAAAATTATACTGACAGTGATACCTGAATAGAAAAGTATCTGAAAACAGTATTTGAGCATTTATTTCCCAGTAGTTTCACAAACTGGTAAGCTGGCATGTCTCCTTATGCTACTTTGTTTCTGAAGTTGTTATTTCCTTTTCCAGAATCTCTTTTAACTTTTAGTTAAAATAAGTAAGTCAAAAAAGTCTTTCAGTGTTATAGTCATGAGGAAGATATGCAAGGAGGCAAGTAATGTGCCTGTTTTCATGCCACACCCAGTAAAAAATTTATGTGGCTGTAAGATTACATGATGAGATCCATGAATGGATTTTTTTCAGAAGCATTAATATTACTATACAGTGCAAATCCTGCATATCTCCTCAGGTATTACAGCATCACAAGTCTTTATCTGGGATCAGTCATGTATGAATATGCCTTGTACACGTAAATGTGAAGAAAGAGGCGATCTGTAACTTTGTGGACCTCACTGTCTTAGGCCACCAACTAACTCCTGCGCATGAGTGTGATGAGCTGATCCTCACAGTGAGTGTTGATCTGATCCTGAATATGCTTCTTGGTTGGGAGATGCTAAAGTGCATCCTGTTGGTGTGGGAAACCCAGAGAAACTGACTGTCAGTGATTTGCACAAGGCTATGTGGTAAACAAGACAAAGCTAGAGCTCCTGAATCTCAGTCTCTTGCTAGATTTAAAATTATGAACAATTATGAAATCATAATACATTTTATTAAATTATTAGTATTGTTAAGTATAATTCTGTTTATATATTTACAAAACTTAAATTTCTTCTTAAATTTTAAGTTATACCAGTCCTTCAGTTAGTCTCCTGATATAACTAGCTTGCATGCAATAAAAAAAGTACCAGGCATATAAATGTTGGATGCTTAACTATATCAAATCAACAGCCTTCAGAAAGTGATTACCAGGAATTCATTTAATATTATATCTTTGCTGTAGATTAAAAAATCACATAAGCAAACATTAATTGATTTATATGTTGAACTTCAGTTTTTGCTGAGGGAAGTTTTAGGAAAAGCTCTTTCATCCCCCTTTGCCTTCAAGTCTTCACTTAGTATTCTGTTCATATTCAGTTTTAATTGCCACTTTATAGTTTGCAAAGATGGTATGCAGCTGTAAAATACTACACTTTATTGCAGCAAGAGGAATATTTATCTGAACAGATACATTACTGTTACTGTAAAGAATGTGCCTATTTTACTTTATCAGCAACTAAGGGGAAGGTTAATGGCTATGATGTGTCTTTTACGTTGTGTGTGAAACATGGAGTGCTCTGCACTGTTAAGATTTACAGTGTGGAAGACAAGCATGTGCTATTCCAAGCACTCTCTTAACAGCAGACTGTAAAATTGGGAATTAACTTCAAAACCCCTAAATATGTTAAAACAACATTAAGACTGGAAAAGAAAATAATTTTTTCTCATGAATTCATACTTTTAAGCTTATGTGCCTGGGAAGGCCTTATAAATTTTCTGGATGTCCTAAAAAAGTAAAGAATGCAAGTGTCGTGGTTTAACCCCAGCCGGCAACTAAGCACCACACAGCCATTTTATTCCTAAAAACTGGATCTCCTGTGCAGGTCCCTTGACCTTACTTTGTTTTATGGCAAAACCAGTTTTCATCAGGATTTGGACTATTCTCTCCCCTTTCTCAAAAACTTCTGCTGTGTTGCCCCATATGATGACGTCATCAATGTATTGCAGGTGTTCGGAACCTCACCCTGTTCTAGTGCGGTGCGGATCAGTCCATGGCAAATGGTGGGGCTGTGTTTCCACCCCTGGGGCAGTCGATTCCAGGTGTACTGAACGCCCCTCCACGTGAAAGCAAACTGTGGCCTTCACTCTGCCGCCAAAGGGATTGAGAAGAACGCATTAGCGATATCAATGGTGGCATACCACTTGGCTGCCTTTGACTCCAGTTCGTATTGAAGTTCTAGCATGTCTGGCACGGCAGCACTCAATGGCGGCGTGACTTCGTTCAGGCCACGATAGTCTACTGTTAGTCTCCACTCTCCATTAGACTTTCGCACTGGCCGTATGGGACTGTTAAAGAGTGAGCGAGTCTTGCTGATCACTCCCTGGCTCTCCAGTCGACGAATCAGCTTATGGATGGGCATCAGGGAGTCTCGGTTGGTGAGATATTGCCGCCAGTGCACCGTTGTGGTAACGATTGGCACCTGTTGTTCTTTGACCCTCAGCAGGCCCACAACAGAAGGGTCCTCTGAGAGACCAGGCAAGGTAGACAGCAGTTTAATTTCCTCTGCCTCCAAGGCAGCTACACCAAAAGCCCACCGGTACCCTTTTGGGTCCTTGAAATACCCTCTCCTGAGGTAGTCTATGCCAAGGATGCACGGAGCCTCTGGGCCAGTCACRATGGGGTGCTTTTGCCACTCCTTCCYGGTKAGGCTCACTTYRGCCTCCAAYACAGTCAGYTCTTGGGAYCCCCCTGTCACTCCAGAAATACARATGGGTTCTGCCCCTTTATAGCTTGATGGCATCAGGGTACACTGTGCACTGGTGTCTACGAGAGCCTTATACTCCTGTGGGTCTGATGTGCCAGGCCATCGAATCCACACAGTCCAGTAAACCCAGTTGTCCCTTTCCTCCACCTGGCTGGAGGCAGGGCCCCTCTAGTCCTGGTCATAGTATTTGCTACTCACTTCCTGTAAATATGAATCAGAAGTCCCTTTATTAAGATAAGGAGTAAGATCAGCCCTTCTACTCTGTCTGGGGAGCTGCCCACTGGAGACTGGAGCAGCAGTTTTCCTGGAAGAACCCCCTTGTGCGATTGTTTTTCCTTGCAACTCACGTACCCTTGCCTCTAGGGTCGAGGTGGATTTTCTATCCCACTTCCTCATGTCCTCTCCATGGTCATGCAGGTAAAATCACAGGGTGCCCCAGGGTGTGTACCCACTATATCCTCCCTCTTGAGCAGAGGAACACTTACTCCTAATAGCTGAGATGATACTGGTCCGTACAGGTGGGGAGTAGGACCTATCCTCTTTGAGTTGCTGGACTAGTTTCTCCACAGCTGAGACGAGGGAGAAAGAGAGACTTTCTTCATATTGCCGGAGTTGGCCAGCCAATTCATCCACCGTTTGTCCCTCTCCGTCTTTCCAGGTCATTACTGCCAATGAGTTTGCATATGAYGATGGTGTGCTCCGTACAAACTTCTGCCACATGGGTCGCATGCACTTGACTTCGTCTGGATCTTTGGGTAACTGCTCGTTGTCCAGGTCGTCATAAATCACCTCCAGCACGGCTAATTCCCTCAGGTACTGGATACCTCTYTCCATGGTGGTCCACTTGCCTGGGTGACATAGAACATCTTCCTTGAAGGGATACCTTTCCTTCACACCTGACAGGAGTTGCCTCCAGAGGCTGAGGACTTGTGTCCCTTTTTCAATGGCTTTGTCAATGCCCCCTTCCCTAGAAAGACATCCCAGCTGCTTGGCTTCCTTACCCTCTAATTCCAGGCTACTGACCCCATTATCCCAGCATCGGAACAGCCAGGTGACAATGTGCTTGCCTGGATGACAACTGAAATCCTTTTGCATATCTCGCAGCTCACTCAGTGATAGGGATCATGTGGTTACCATCTCATTTATGAGTGAGTTCTTCCTCTCCTTCCGAGGAAGAGGAGGAACCCTCCCGCTGAGTTCTTCCTCGGGGGGAAGCAGGGAATTCTTCCTCTTCCTCCTCCTGTTCTCGTGATGGCCCTGTTTTAGAGTAGTCTGCCTCCTCGCTGGGGGGGCAGTATGCTTCTTCCTCCTGCTCTCTCTCTGGAGGAGATTCTTCATCCGTTACTAAAGTAGCTGACTTTCGCTTCCAAGATTTGTTCTTGTGTATAGGGGCRACTGATACCAGCACGGGTTGGTTCTCTGGTTCAGCTGCAGTACCTGTCACCGGGGTTTGAGTAGCCACAGTGGCTGTGATCTGTGTCTCTCTGGAATTGCCAGGGTGACAGCATACTTTTTCCAAATATTTTGCTAGTTTTTCAGGATTCTGCACTTGTTCAGGGGTGAAGTTCCAAAACATTGGAGGTGCCCACTGCCCCATACTATCCCACACACCCTGCCACTCATAACTATCCGGCCTTGGGGCAGATCTCTGGGTGGTATTCTTAAATAGTTGTTTAACCTTAAACAAGGCCTGAAACACATTCAGGAGACATGTTGGTTTGAATATCCCAAGGATATTCAAAATCCTCAAGAGCTATTGTAATCAGCCTGGAGGAGAAGGGGAAGGTGAAGGAAGGTGTCTCCCCTGTAGATTGGCTCTCCGAGGAGAAGAGGTAAAAAGTGTAATTATGAATAGTTTCCGAGAGATGGCTCCTGAAGTACGGGGATGGCGGCAGTGCTGAGTACAATCTCACGACCAATAATTTTATCATACCATAAGCCAGTGTCACACAGTACAGCAAAGTGACAACTTTAATCCAACTCCCAGAGGTGATAAAGAGCACCACAGGGAGTGCATGTGGCAAGTAAGGTGTTATATAGCACAACTCTGAGAACAAGCACAACAACTCTGAGAGCAAATGAATCAACATTGTGACCAATGGCTATTAAAATAATATCATGAATGCTTATCACAAATTTGTTTTAACACACTCGGGTTAGATCTGTCATTACCTCAACACTTCGAGCCCCATGTTGGCACCAAAAAGGACTGTTGTGGTTTAACCCAGCAGGCAGCCAAACACCACACAGCCGCTCGCTCACTCCCACCCCCCCGGAGTGGGATGGGGGAGAGAATCAGAAGAGTAAAAGTGAGAACACTTGTGGGTTGAGATAAGAACAGTTTAATAATTGAAATATAATAAAAATAATAATAATAATAATAACAACTGTAATGAAAAGGAAAATAACAAAAAGAGAGAGAAATAAAACCTAAGAAAGATAAGTGATGCAAATGAAAAACAATTGCTCACCGCCAACCGACCGATGTCCAGCCTGTCCCCAAGCAGCAGCCCCCTGGCCAGCTTTCCCCTGGTTTATGTACTGAGCATGATATCATACGCTATGGAATATCCCTTTGACCAGTTCGGGTCAGCTGTCCTGGCTGTGCCCCTTTCCAGCTTAGAATCATAGAATCATTAAGGTTGGAAAAGACCTCTAAGATCATCGAGTCCAACCGTCAACCCAACACCACCATGCCCACTAAACCATGTCCCTAAGCGCCTCATCTACATGTCTTTTAAATACTTCCAGGGATGGTGACTCCACCACTTCCCTGGGCAGCCTGTTCCAATGTTTAACCACTCTTTCAGTAAAGAAATTTTTCCTAATGTCCAATCTAAACCTCCCCTGGCGCAACTTGAGGCCATTTCCTCTCATCTTATCACTAGTTACTTGGGAGAAGAGACCAACACCCACCTCACTGCAACCTCCTTTCAGGTAGTGGTAGAGAGCAATAAGGTCTCCCCTCAGCCTCCTCTTCTCCAGACTGAACAGTCCCAGTTCCCTCAGCCGCTCCTCRTAAGACTTGYTCTCCAGACCCTTCACCAGCTTCGTTGCCCTCCTCTGGACACGCTCCAGCACCTCAATGTCCTTCTTGTAGTGAGGGSCCCAAAACTGAACACAGTATTCGAGGTGCGGCCTCACCAGCGCCGAGTACAGGGGCACGATCACCTCCCTACTCCTGCTGGCCACACTATTTCTGATACAGGCCAGGATGCCRTTGGCCTTCTTGGCCACCTGGGCACACTGCCGGCTCATATTCAGCCGGCTGTCAACCAGCACCCCCAGGTCCTTTTCCGCCRGGCAGCTTTCCAGCCACTCTTCCCCCAGCCTGTAGCGTTGCATGGGGTTGTTGTGGCCGAAGTGCAGGACCCGGCACTTGGCCTTGTTGAACCTCATGCAGTTGGCCTCAGCCCATCGATCCAGCCTGTCCAGGTCCCTCTGCAGAGCCTTCCTACCCTCGAGCAGATCGACGCTCCCGCCCAGCTTGGTGTCGTCTGCAAACTTACTGAGGGAGCACTCAATCCCCTCATTCAGATCGTTGATAAAGATATTGAACAAGACTGGCCCCAAAATGGAGCCCTGGGGGACACCGCTTGTGACCAGCTGCCAACTGGATTTCACTCCATTCACCACACAGCTTCTTGTGTATCTCCAGCCTTCTCAGTTGGTAGAGCATGGGAAGCTGAAAAGTCCTTGACTTGGTGTAAGCACTACTTAGCAACAAATAAAACATCAGTGTGTTATCAACATTATTCTCATACTAAATCCAAAACACAGCACTATACCAGCTACTAGGAAGAAAATTAACTCTATCCCAGCCAAAACCAGGACAGGAAGTAACAGGGATGTTTTCAATATTTATTGTATTTCCATCTATGATGTGGCAGGAATTAGGAACAGTCTAATATAAAAATAATATTCTTTTTTTTGAGAAAGAATCAGTACCTTCAGAAAGGACATCATCATCTTTTAACATACTACTGGGAAGTCCAATCTGTTCATCAAGAAGGGCCAGATCCCATCTTAGGGCTACATGAATACAGTGATAAATATCAGGCCTATGGGAGATATTCAGCTGTTGGGTTTCCCATCCATTCTGTCCTGTAGCCGAAAGGTAATAGAATGTGTGACATCCCATCCCACTGGTTAACTTAATAGATATTTAAGAAGTGAAGGTGAAGTTCCCATCAATCAATCCATGCTTAATTTTTAAATTTCTCAAAAAAAAATTAAGTTCAATAAGACTTCATGGAAAAATGGCTCTTACAATGCTACCTTCATATAAAAACTCATGACAGGTGTTAAGACCTGAGGCAGGTGTAATGCCTTAGCCAGGTGCCATACACAGACCCTTCTTTCATCCAGCTCCAGCTGCTTACACTATACATTTATTTCCCAGTGTCCATTTGGCTAGGTGGCTCTTCCCATGGTAATTTTTATTTTGTGGTAGCTAGAGAATGTCCTTTCCTTTTGTCTAGAAGAAAATGGAGTATTCAACGATTCAGTTGTCCCTCTTTGTTGCTTCTGATGACATAAAGACATCCTTTACCTCCCCATATTCTAACATATATTCTACCTCCTTTTTTGGGGGGGATCATGGCATGATATTTGCTTGAGAACAAAGTCACTTCCTAGAAACTGCTTAGGGTTTTGTTTGTTTGTTATTATTTGCTCATTTTATTGCTAAGTTAATTGTCTGTTGAAATACTCTCTGGTTTTGCTAGGTCTAATATCCATATAGCTCAAACTAATGGCAGGATTCCCAAAAAGTGTAACGTTTAGACACTTACTTCTGGAAACTGTGTTCTTCCAACATATTGCAAGGAGTTCAGTGTCTATACATTTCTCTAGTTCCTGCAGCCAAACTGAGAACATGTCCTTCTAAGATGAGTGATGATACAAGTAAATCATTTGTGATCCCTGCAGCAATGCCAATGCTGCAAAAAATCCTGTTAAGGCCGTTAACAGCCATAACATCCTGGATTCATAAATCATCTGGTTCTGTTTCTAGCTGTTTCTTTTACTCCAGCCCCTAAGGAAAGAAGCTGCCACAAAGCAGAACTGTAGAAGGTTTAGGTGCGAATGCCCTAAATTCATCCCACTGCTCCCTCTTCCTGTGTCTGCTCCACCTTGAAAGGCTATGTGCAAGCCTGAAGGTGAGAAAACAGGATGATGTAAGTGAAAAGACACATTTGTGTACTGCCAGCATAATGAAAAGACCTGATTTTTCTAAAATTTTAGAAGTAAAATTCAAAAGGTAATGGTATGTATTGTATTGACTTCAGAGATTTCAGTTTAAATAATGACTTCTAAAAGAAATTAAAGAACAGGATTTAAATAATGAAAGCCTCCACTAGAATAGCTAGATTTAGATGGTACAGCTAGTTTCTAGATGCTACATAATTTCCTTCAAACTGAAGCTATCATAAGCAGATAGAAGCGGAGTAAAATATTGGTAATGAGACCACTTTTGGCAATCCAGAACTACTCACTTTTCAGAAATTTGGATCCCAAGAATAAGTTTTGCAATCAAATTAAAAGAATCATCCTATCATTAAAGTCAGAGCCAAGCTTTGCCTCACACTTCAGTGGTATTGAAATTTGGAAGCAAAAGTATATGTCTATTTCTAACATTTTTTTTTCATGTCTTGCTGCCCTTTTAGAGGCCTCATTATATTTAGATTTTATTTTCATTTTTCTTTTTTACAAAACCTCTCTCAGTCCAATGCTATCAGTGGGAAGAAATTCATACCATAAACATGGGATAAATAATGAAACTTGAAATTCCTAGGTCATGTTAATTTTTTTTTTTTTTCTTGTGAACACACATTCTGCAGAAGTCATATCCACTAACCTCTGGCTTCTGAATATACCAGTGGTTATTACTGGTTAGAGCTGTATGTACCACTTAGGTTGTTGTTTGTTTGTTTGTTGGGGTTTGAGTTTGTTTTTTTTTTTTTTTTTTTTTTTTGGTGTGCATGTGTCAGTTGGGCTTGAGAAAATTAGTTTTGATCCATGATGTTATTTGCTGTATTTCACTCTCAAGTATACACTGAGCATTATCATAACCCGCAGCATGGGTGCTGATGGCCATACAAACTGTCCAAGAAGAAGACAGAAAAGTCATAGTAAATAATGTTTTTCTAGGCGAGTTTACCCTTCATCTTTGCTAAAACAAATGGTTTGCTGAAACAAATGAGATGTGTTAAGTGAATCTTTTAGAAGTAATATAGTAAATATTAGTGTAAAAGAAGGAGATAATGAGCTCTGCCTTCAGACAGTGTCTAGTGTTGTAGATGCCCTAGGTTATCCCATCAGGATTCTGGTTTCATTTCCAGAGCAGTGCAGGTCTCTCACAGATTCATATCTGCCAGACCCACACAGATGTCTTGCAAATCCTAGGATACTAAAAACAGCGCTCAACACCACCTTCTATCGAATTAATCCTGTAAAAGGCCTCAGAAGCCATCAATACCACAGACTTTCCACAGAATCCATACCTTATGCTAGTTAACAGAATACTTTTTTCACAATTTGCTTTAAATCTAACATGTGATTTCTGGATTCAGTTGATTTCTGTCCCCACTGTGATAGTTTGGGAATGCAACCTGAACAATTCAGCTCTCTCAGAATCTTATAATCTCTCAACTCAGCAGGTTTTAATTTTACTTATGGTAAACATAATGTAAAGCGATGAAGTTACTTGCCCAAGGCTATACAGAAGTCAAAACTAACAACAAAAGCCAGTGGTCTTGATCCTCAGTATCTTGCACAAATACAGCTTCCATGTTGCTGCTATGAGCACCACATCATCTCTGGTGCACTTACCCTTGAATATCTAAATGAATTACTTCCAGAAATTCAGATGTGAAACTAAATAGGTATTTCCGTATGTCACTGTTTGAACTGTTTGAGGTCAAGACCTGTTTGTCTTCCAGGAGAAACAAAGAAGAATAAGGTTGTACATGAGGCTATTATTTGTGCCTTCAAAGGCAAGAGGCTTTGATCAATATTTTTAAAGAGCTGCACATTGTCTTTTGGTAAATATACTACTGTGTGCTTTAGAAAAATACACTTTCACATAAGAGAAGTTTTATTTAATTAACTCTGGCACAACAATAACAAACATTTTATTAGCCTATTTTTTTTTCTAGCACTAGCTTCTAAAAGATCGTAAGTATTTACTACCATCTGTAAGTTATGAATGCAGATGAATTAATAGTGAAGTAACAGAGCTCTCTTTTGTACAAGTGCAAAATTTGTTTCATTCATCACAGTATTTGCCAATCCAAGTATCGTAACTTGGATACTTATATATTTTGAACTGGACCAAAACTACTGCTGTATTTCACAAAAGTACTGAGGCACAAATCAGCAGATTCTGACACATATATTAAAATTTAAACACATACTTTTGCTAATGGCTTTGTGATTACTGAACCGTTAAGAGATTGAATGAATTGTGCATGACGTAAACCAACATTACAGAAAGTTTTGGTTATCATCTATTGATCATTAATTTGATTGTTTGTAGATCAACTGTTGGTCATCATCAGCTGTACCCAGGTGGCCGGGAGACAAGTTGTTATGGAATAGAAAGCTTTCTCCCTAAACCATTTAGTGTTTTAATATAATTAAGAAGAAGGGTAATATATTTGTAAAATATAACGTAGTTGCTTCAGAATTTCTTCTAGATTTATTAATCAAGAAATTTATTTCACAGAGCAAGTATGATAGATCTGATAGATCCCCAGATCATGATGTGTTGGCTGCTGATGTTGGAATAAATATTCCTAAATTTATTACATTCCAAAGTGTACTGACCAAAAACATAAGATTGTCTTTTCTCTACTGTTAAACTTTTTTATAATGTCACCAGCCTCATTATTTGAGCTGAGTTTATAATCACTATGGAAACTTAGATGTGTAGCTCAGTTTTTCAGATTCAAAGGGCTTATTTCATCTAATTCAGGTAAATAAGATGAGAGTAACATCTCTCCTGAATAACAATAGTAGCTTTTTGTTCTTTGTCTGCTATCACAGATATATCTAGTATTTTATAAGTTTTCTGTTTCAGCTATGGATTTAAACAATCTAATATTAAAAAGAAATAATGGACATACAGCATGGAAACAATCCCCAATGCACAATACAGATGGTTATATTAGTATCCATGAAAAGAGAAAAACAAAGACATAATTTATTGGTGGGCAGACCCTATTAAAAACATTGAATAGACGTCAAGTTATTTTGAAAGACAGATTACTGAGGTAATGAGATATTTTCCATCTGTTAAGCTTCGTTTCTTCTATTCTTCTTGCCTTTTCTTCTTCCCTTCCCTCTTCTTTTGGAAGATAAGAAGAACCAAATAAGATAGCTATACTATTACTATCACTATCACTATCGCTATCGCTATCGCTATCGCTAGCACTAGCACTAGCACTAGCACTAGCACTATTACTTCAGTTTGTCTTTATTGTCAAGTCTGAGGACCTAGAATGTAATGTAAAAGCACCATATATGGACTTTTTTTGTTTGTTTTTAAAAGTTATTTTTAATATTATTCAGTTCTGTCTTGGTACAATCCCACCATACTATCCATCCACTCTTGTCAAATGATTTCCTACACTTGTTGTTTGACACATTTTCATTCCAGAAGTTATTCATTATGTAATCCAAAAGCATTGCCAAAATTCAACCTTCCTAACTGTGGGAGGGGTGAGAGAATCTTCCTACATCGCTTACATTCAAAATTTACCTGCTTAAAAGCAGAAGACCTTACCTCACCCTAAAAGCCCGCACCAATAGTGCTTCTCTTAAAAAAATATGTTCGGAGACCATTTAAAACTCAATCTCTGTACTTAAGTTTAAATTAAGTAAAACAAATTCAGACATTAATTTTGTATACTGGAGGCATGGGGAAGCTGTTTGAGAGAGGAGTTAATAGAAACGTGTACAGTATGTTCCCTGCAATAGACAAGCAAATTAAGAAAAGAAATGACAAAGATGACTCAACGTTCATCTTTCTTCATGTTTGGTTTGTTTGGGGGCTGGAGCGGGGGAGGGGTGTACATGTGTGTGTAGAGTTTTCTTTCCTCCTTTAACCTTAAGGTGCTGCCTCTTCTTTCCCTACAGTTGCGTGGCTGTTGTACAGAATAGAAAACCACACAACCCCAATGAACCAAAATTTAATTAGGTCCTACTTGGAGAATTGTAAGATTTTAAGGATTTGCTTGATATGTCTCTTGATGTCACCCCAAGCCTCTAGTGCTTTTTTGTTATAATAGTTTTAACTAACTCTGTGAAGGAGAGATATATGGGGACAAAAAGTCTGAAGTTGGTATAAAACCCCTTCCAAAGGAGTCATCAAGTTCAGTTTGCTATAACTGTATATATTTTCTCCTAAACTTATCAAACTCCATTGAAAATCAAATTAGATTTTTTTATGCCACTACTTAGAATATGCATAGTAGACTACCATTTGTCATGCATTTTTCCTGGGCTTAAATAATTGTGATTATGTAAGAGCAAAGATCTAGTGATAATACATCTATTAAATATTGTATTTTTAATCAAGCATTGTCTGATTGCTACAGATTTCAAAAATACAAAGCTAAGAGGAGAAAAAAATTAATTGGTTGCAGTGTTCATAGATTGGCTAGTGTGGATAGTCTCCAAAATTAGAGAATTATTTTAATGTTTTAGTTAACAGAGATGATAATTCAACTTAATTATTACAGAAACAAGGTCTATTGAAAGGAATGGAAAAGTGATACCAAATAATTCCCATTCCCAGTCAAGCATCCCTTCCATAGGTTTACAAAAACTGATCATGTTTTTAGTATGTAGTTTAGATACAGAACTGTGGAAAATAATGGGAAAGCATGCCTGAGAACATTTTATTTTATAAGGTCGAAATTCTGTAGTGCAGAAAGGTCGGTTTTGTTTTTGTTGTAGCTTTTTTTAAACAAAGAGAAATACCCCTTAGGTGAATCTCTTGTTGAGGAAGAGGGCTTGCTTAACTTACTTACATACCTAGAACTCCATGGCTACCTTCTAGACCCGCAATCATATGTAATATGAGGATAAATGAAAGGAGGTATTTCATAGTCCATGTTCTCTAAGAAAAAAATCAGCATTTTCTCTTCTAGCTGAAGTAGTTAATTTTTTCTTCTTTCTTTTGGTATTGTTTTTGTAGCTATAATCTATTCAGATAAAGCGATTTAACCTTTTCCTCTACTCACATGTGTGGAATCTAGAATATAATATTTCGAGATTTTTAATGCAAAGTACGTGAAGAATTTAAACTATATTTTCTGATTCATATAAGCGAATCATCAGAACTGTAAATACATCATTAATGTTCAAATGAATAAACAGAGACTGTTCTCATACTGAGGGCCAAATTTTCCTCTGACCTATATTTTCATTAGTGATGAGAGATCTGCACCTTATCAGATCTGCTGTCCCCATCAGATCTTAGAAGTTTTTTTTTTGTGAAGGAGGAAGATTCCAAGACTGTTTAGGGTGCTTGGGGCATAAAGAAGGAAATGTAATTTTAGSTAGGGCTTGAGTCCAGGATGCTCATAGCAACTTATTATATGAAAAGGGGATTTGCAGGAATGTGAGTTCTTAATTGCACAGTCTGAAACACACAGGTAGGAGTCAGAAAACTTTGAAGTTCAAGCCAATTCCATACTTAACATTTGCTGAGCTTTTTATCTCCATGCAACAGTGATCTAAGGACATTTGTACTAATATCTGCTTATGATCCAACCAGTGACATTATTTTGAAATGTCATTGCTGCCTGATGAGCTTATTTAGACATGCATTCTGGCAAGGTGAACATTCCAGTATGCAAAAATTATCTAAAATGCAAAAGTTTTTCAGAGGTGTTCAGTACTTACCGATTAAAACCATTTAGACTGTAAACATTCTTCATGTTCTGAGGTTGGAAGAAAAACTTTGTTTTGCAGATTAACCAGTGGCATCCAACACCTAGATAGCTTAATCAAGTCATGAGGATAATTTTCCAGAGTTGCAATGTAGAACTATGAAAGGAGTTTCCAAGGATTACAGCTGATGTAAGCTTGCAGTTTACTTTATCTGGCAACAGGAGACAATTGACAGTATACTATCTGGCTCTTTAATGATTATGTCAAAATTAATTACGTCCTTGTTAATATAAAAAGGTAAACGTTGTCATCAATCTGCTATGAAATAAACAATTCTGTGTCCAGGTGCTCAGCTACTAAATGAAAAGATGCATTATAACTTTATTTATTTTATTTCTTATGATACTGTTATTATGCAAATATTACACCATTATATTTCTATAAAATATACTAACATTTAAAGGGAGGATTTTCCTTTTCTTCCTTAGCCGTTACGAAATTTGTTAGGGTGCGTTTATTAGTAGGCACTGTGTAAAGGCAGCATGTTACGCTGAGCCAGCAGAGATTAGACTAAATGAAAACACACTAGCTATAAATTTAACAGGGTTCATTTTCTAAAGTGACTGCTTTATGCATCTGCAAATGGAAAGAAGTAGAGCATCAAGCTCTTAATTTTTTCTACACAAATAAAAACTGAAGTACTGAATGTCTTCATTTAATATCTTCAAAGCAATATTATTTTTATTACATACTAGAACAGAGTACAATGCACGAAAAAGGGGGAGATGATGTAGGATTTTCGTATTATGCACCTTCAGTGAAAAATAACTGTTTGTTTTTTTAACTCTCCATGACATTTTTCTAAATATTGTGGCACAAATCACTGGATTGTAATGTTCTGTAAACTTCTGTATTAGTGATTGTGTGGGGGTAGAACATTATATAAGTTTCAATGGTGCATGTAAAATCTGTTTCTTCAGCATGTTTATTCGGGATTCAATCCATTTCTGGTTCAAGTCACTAATAATAATTCTACTGACTGGAATGGAAGAGGATCACTAGATTGAATATCAATTGCTGTTAGCACATATCGTGACTGAGTTTAAAGGCAGAAATAGGCTTTCTAGCAATGTCTGTTTCAAAACTATCCCAAATAGGCAGGTACTTTAAAGACAAGTACCATCTCACAAAAAAAGAACAAATTCTCTTCCCACGCAATTCCTGCTTATGAGTTAGCTTTTGAGGGTATTTAACAGAGTAATGCAAAATGTAGTGTGTGGTCATTAATACTTATAGTAGACTTAATTCTTCAGAATTCATTGTGTTAAAAAGTATTATTTGCCATGAGTTTGGGGCTTTTAAGTAATATCATACAAATTCAAAGAAACTACTGTTATCATATAATAACATATAAAAGAAAATATAATAAAAGTCAGGCTACTCTAAAAAAAGTTGCATGTCTACATAGGTCTCAGATAAAAGTGAAAAGAATGAAACAGCAGGAGACTAAAGAGGCTATTTAATGCATCCAAAAGATACACAAGATAGCTGCCTTGCATGAGGAAGGTAAGCACTCAAATGAAGAAGAGATGTCTGAGAGTAATGACACTTCAAATAGCAATGAAAGAATATCCAATTATCAGAACTGCAATTAAGGCATTGTCAGGGATAAAAAACTTTTTTCTCCCCCCCCCCCCCCCCAGTAATAGCAATTAAATACTTGGACAGCTAAACTTGAGATGGCACTAGATTTTTTTATTATTTATTTCTCAGAAACTTTCTGAATGGTATGTTACATTTTAAATAGAAATTTTCAACAGAAAATCAGGAAAGATTGTCATAATGGTATTTTCATAAAATCTTTCAAATCTATGCATGGCTCTTCATGGTAAAATTTTGCAAGTCTTTTCTCTTTCTTTAAATCACAGTCTAATATAGGGGTAGAATATCTTGTATAGAATATAGATAATAGCCAGAAAAAATAGTGATTCAGCGCTGTATGAAAATAAAATTTCAGTTTGGTAGTTTATTACATTTTATTGTGACGTTAATATATGGTAATTTCTCCCTAGTTATAATCTGACTATCAAATAGAGTTATATTTAGTACTTTTTTCCCCATTAACAATGAGTCACATATATAAGTCTTCTGCCAGGAAGATTGGTTGAATAAATAGAAACCAATATTATTAAAAGATATATGTGTATGTATGAATGGCGTATTTATATTCTGGAATAAATTGTTGTTGTGGAGTTATATTAATAGGAACAGGAACATGTAACTTTCAAGGAAAATGTAGCTACTAGTTCTTTATGGATGTTTTACTGTGTGCACTAGCTTTATACTGTTTATGTATTACATTTTATTTGGGTTGAATAATACTATTAGTACTTCCAGTTGGAAAATGGAAGAGAACAAACCAGATGCTTCATATCGCAGTCTTAATATATTGTACTCCAAAGTTGCAGACAGCAAAATTTACGTAATCTGTACTATTTTGTAAGAAAGAAAAATATATGGGACATTTTAGTTAATTGTGCGGAAGTAGTTTCATGCTACCTTTTCTACTTTGCCTGAATATTCTGACTGAGCATCCTCGTTCTGGAAGGGGAAGTTGCTTACGAAAATAGCTGATGGTACTTTTTTGCCATAGCCAAAGTGAAGAGAGAAAGGATAGAGCAGGGAATCAGCTGTACTGTAAGTCTAAAATGCCAAGAGAACATGCATGGCAAGGAGGGGCACTAGAAATGTGTTCAAGGCTTTCAATATTTTGGTTTCAGTGTCTTAGATTCTTGGGCCAGGGGGAAGATCTTCCCAGCTCATGGAGTTTGGAAGTCCACTACGGCTGCACTTCAGGGTGTGTGGAAATAAGATGTCAAATATTAAAATTCTAGAGGCTTGGCTGAGCACATGGCTCCATTGCAGAGATCCTAAAAATCCTGTATCAAGGCTCCTAACTCACTGGGGCCTCTGTAGCTCCCAGTCTCTGGGTTTAGTGAAATCTGTTTTCATTTGAAAGTGTCCTATCACTCTAAGTTGCACAGTTTCACGGTACCATGAAAATGATGATAGTCAATAACTTTTTTTCCCCCTCTGTATCAGTTACCCCAAATGATATGCTGACCTGTAAACAATTGAAATGTTTCACAGTCAAATAAAAATAACTGATCTCAGTTCTCCATCCCTCCAACTGACATTTAATTACATGCCATTAAAGGTTTCCTGGACATGGAGAAGAATCAGAACCCTACTACTTTCTGTGAAAAGTCTTGTCTCTCTCAGTGCTACCAACAGGTACTGTCTGTTCAGCGAAGTGTTATCAAATAGGAAAGAAGTTCTATTTTTCTCCCCTTACCCAAACAAACTCACACATATTTGATTATATGAGATTGTGCTAAAATTGCTTAAATGATCATATCCTAATGTCTGTAGAAAATAGACAGCAAGATGAAAGTGTAAACATTTTCTTCAGTCTTTGATATGACTTGGGATGCAGATAATGATGACTAATTTCACTAAATGTTTGGACATTAATTTGCTTTTGTCCTACTGAACTGGACATTTATATTATTTTGTTCAGCCTAAGTAGACCTTTTGCTTAGTACAAGAATATTGGGGGGTTGGATCTTTTTTGGCAATGGAATAAAAAAAGGAACATCAAATTACTCTTTCCAATTATAAGGGCATATCTCCACCATTAGAGGCCCACACGGCTTAATTGACAGCATGGGTGCATTTTGAGTGGGATGGCGCATCATGGGAATACACTCTAGGCCTTGGGGCATATGCTTGACTAGAAGAGACTATTCCAGAAAATTTGGTGATATTTTCAGGAGAAGATGAGCATTTCAATTTTTTATACATAGATTTGAAAATAGATAATTGGTTTCAGCAATTGTTCTAAGAAATCTAAAACTTCCTTTTCTTAACCTGTGAATGAAGAATCAGTCTTTTCATATACTGTCTTCATTTAGTCTCATGTTTAGCTGATTGGTGCTTCAAGGCAGAATTCTGAATTACAAATAAAATTCAACATATATTTTTCAAAGTAGTTGCAATTTTTTCTGTCCAAATTTGCAAGTCTTCAGACACTCCAGATTTATAGAGTATGGATCTTATTTATTCTTGTAGTAGATGATGTTTACTCAGGTATTGTGGCTTTGAGCCTTTGCTCTGATAATTTAAGTGTCACATTCAAAGAGGCATAAATAGCCGAGAGTTGTTTAACCAAATGCTGTAAACTGTAATTGGTTAGAATAGTTCCCCTTTCCTTAAATGCATACCAAAACTAAATGAAATAACTTAGTGAGGACATTTCATTTTACAGTAGTACTAAAGCAGCAATAAATATAGGAGATGTTACATTAATTAGTCTGCATCTACCTTAGTGTTTTAGTCCAAGTTAGGAGGCATCTTTTTAAGTGAATGTCCTTATTTTCCCTACTCACTGTACTTTGATTTGTATCTTTGGACAGCCTTGGAACAAACACTTGGGCTTCTTTTTGATGAAACTAAACCAAAATCTCCAGTCACAATTGTGTGTTCCACCTATGGAGCTAGACTAGAACCAGTCTAAACTAAAACCCGCAAAAAAGCATACATCATAGACGTCAGGTGTGCAACACAAACTGTTTTACTGTCCACGTCAATTTCTATTGGACATGTAGATGTATACTAAATACTGTCTTTATTTGCTGTAGCATTAAGAAAAGAGAGGTTTGTGATTTCAAGGGTGTTTGGCTTACATTTAATTTTATTTTTTCTTTAGTGAATGAAACTAGAAATTTGATAAAAGCTGTATCTTTTGCACTTTTACAATTAAATTTTTTCCTGCCCACACAAACAGTAAAGGGGTAAATGAAATTATTGCATTAGGTAGATATTATTAAGAAAACTTTCTGATGTATTATTGACAGTCTACAAGGTCTTTGGAACTTACGAATTCTTAAATTAGTTTTAGTTATTAGACAAGGTGATGAAGCAAACATTCCATAATATAAGTATAGTCTTTGGAGAGCAGATTCCACTGCTTAGAATTGGAAACACTGAAATAACTGTTTCATTGGATAAGTTTTTGGGGTATGCCTGAACATAAGTATCACATACTTCTTTATATCTCTGTAGTCACATCTTCTGATATATAAATATATATATATATAAATCTTATGTATATAAAAGTAAATTTACAGTTCAGAGTCATACCTTCCATTTTAGAATACTGCAGATGCTAAATCTTTCCTTCCTATTTTTTTATGTTTATCATCTTCTGTAAACACGTATATGTACAATTGAGCAAGATTATTG
Source organism: Phoebastria nigripes (assembly GCA_035582835.1). Lineage (NCBI taxonomy): Eukaryota > Metazoa > Chordata > Aves > Procellariiformes > Diomedeidae > Phoebastria > Phoebastria nigripes. The sequence goes on from JAYKAV010000555.1 coordinate 315,714, forward strand.
GGTGCCCAGCAACATTAATGGTATGTAAGATGCACAGAACTTTACAGGGTCTATTCAGCATCATTATGGTTGTTTAGGCAGGTTTCAGTGTGTTACGTATTCACACTGCCCAACGCTTGGTAACTGAATTATGAGTCTAATGTCACTTCAGTCTTTCTATAGACAATGGAAAAAGAGAATTACTTCCATGATGGAAGTGATGGAAATGGATGATTCAGTTTAGCTTCTTAATTCAGGCCCCTAGTTTAGGGTGATGATAAGCTGKTTTTTTTCCTCCCCCCAAAATGCTAAAAATGTGAAACATTTATCTAACACCTGAAAGAAAGAGTTTCAAGTTTATAGAAGACACACAGATAGACAGGAGCGGTTAGAGAGCTTATAAAGGAGATAATTTCATTATCAATTCCACTTATTGTTGCTGTTCACAAATCATTGCCATTTTAAATTTTTAAACAACTGTGTTGCTGAGAAAAGAGAGGTACACATCAAGGTAAATTCTTGCCACTAATGGTTTTCACTCTGAACAAAGAGACAAGGACATGTAAAAGCAGCAGCTGATTTTTCTATGCAAAATACAGGTCCCAATGTCCCTAAAGGCTTGATCACATTTTCATAACAGCAGCAACTTTAACAAAAAAGAGAAAAAAAAAAAAGGTAGGACTATGAGGAGACTCAATAGCACAGGGTTTTATGATCTGACAAAACTTTGAATATAGTGTAACAGGAAACATTTTTGTGAAGTTGTAAGCATTTCAGAAAATGGCTTTACTCTCTGAACGACAATAGTCGAGTACTTTAAAATAAGAGTTTCATAGCTGAAAATACAGCATAGGATTAGCTTTGCATCCCAGTATTCACTGGAATACCAGGAGGGGGATCAACAGCCTAACCACATACCACAGTTTTCAGTGATTTGATTTAAGTCCATTCTAAACTATATCGGCAGGAGTATTGTATTAATTACATTAAAAGTTCACCTGAATGAACACACAGTGCCTGGAAAGCCACAAGGGTCTTCACAGTTAACACTGCCACCAGCACCAGCATTCTCCTCCCTTCGGTGCTGCGGCTTCTCCCCCAGGATTTTTACAGGTAAATGAAAACCCGCGGACATAACACTGCTCCAACGTACAAAGTTAAGAAACAGCTTTTATCCTGACTGTTTTCCTTCCCCTTTACAGTAGACAACGTTGTTCTTATCACCTGTTGGTGTTCAATTCCATCTTGGTGTTAGTTAAAGGAGGCCAACAATTGCTTTGTGACAGCGAATACGTAAGTGGCTTCATATACTCAGCCTAGACATTTATTCTTTTCTCATGAAACCTGAACCAAAGGTTTCTTTGCAGAAGAGCAGAGCTGGATGCTGGAAGAGTGCTGGCACATACCATGCTGTGGTATCTTTTTTCTTATTTAGGCATCTGCTGTTGGCCACTGTGGGAAGGAAACTTGGCTTGATGGGCTTTTGATCTGACTCAGCACAGCCATTTCTCTGTTCTTCTGTACCTTCAGAAAATGTGTTAAGTACAGGGTGAACAGATCTTTCATGAGCATCTTTCATGAGACGAAAGAGAATCCAGAAATACCTAATAAAGTTCTGCAGCAAAAATATCAGTAATTTCTCCCCACTTTCTGCTCCTTCATGAACCTTGTGCCTATTCAAAATGCAAAACACTTAACCATTCTGGAGCTCAACAATGCATGCAGCACACTGGCTGTTAGTGGCAATATTTGTAAATTGTATTTCTACTATAGATTGATGTTTAAAACATCTGAAACGATCTGGAGTTATCTGCTCTGTGTTGCAAGGGCCCATTTGACTAGTATTACTGAAAAGAGGAAAAAGTTAAACCTCTATAAACTGTACTATAATGTTAATTGTAAATTTAATTAAAACAATAAATAGTTTAGCATCTTGAAATGGTACTTGTTTCTTCTTCATTGTTTGAGAGTCATTGCAAATCTTCACGTATTTTCACTGCAGAGATATTAAAAGATAGAAAATTTATTTTTCCAACACAAAGATGTATTTTTAAGTATAGGTTTTAATCACTGTAAGTCCATAGATTTTTGGCCCATCTAAATGCTAGAAAAATTTAATCATTAAAGCAACATACATTTCATAATACTTATCTCCTAAGAGAAAATCCTGTAGTTGCTGTGAGGCAAGTGTTTTTCTYGATTTGATGGGCTTTACAAATCCTACACAGAGTCCAATAGAAGCCTAGCAATGCCAAGTTGGCAGTGGCTGCAGTATTAGCTACAAGAAGGCTTAAGAAAGAGACTGTCAACATTTCCTCCTACAGACCCTAAATAGCTATGGGACATGAACAGAGCTTTGTATAAAAATGTGCTCTTGTCCAGCAAGTAAAGAAAATCAATTCTGAATTCATGCTATGGTGTATCATGACGGTGCCTGTACTCCTCTTCACTAGGTTTTTCCTCTGTAGAGTTGCAGCAGAATATAGTCTCAGTCTGCTCTTTTGTAATGTTCATAATTTCAGTTGACTAAAGTGTTTTTGAGTAGAAAGACAAAGATTAACTTTTTAAAGAATAATATCTTCTCTCCTCTTCTCGCCTTCTCTCTCCTCTCCTCTCTCAAAAATAAAGAGACAGATATACTACAGCAATTCCTGAGAAAATGCAGATATTTTGGGACAGTGAAGTACTTCAGGCTTAAAGAGCACTGGATCATGATTCCACTTCATCATTTCATTTTAGGAATAACTCAAATTCAAAGTCTGTGACTTGAGCAAAAACACTGCTGCTTCTGGACCAGTGGACATAAATCCATGTATCAGTGCTGCTTTTCCTTTTTCGCTTTAAGCAATCAGATCTCTTTGTGATGAATGCCTTTGTTTTCTTCCACCTGTCCAGTAGACTGGCAGTTATATATTGCCATGGAACCTCATCTCATTTTAAATAGAATTCAAGATATTAATCTTTGAAAATAAGCCAGTATAATGTCACTGTGCAAGATCACACATTCAATCTTTTTCTATGACAACTCCCAGTCAAATATTAAAAATTATGCACAGTGACAAAACTTATGCAGAAAGTGGGGTACTCCACAGCCCACAGGCAGTACTTGTCATAACAAGTGTGTTTTCACTTCTTACACACTGAGTGACACTTAACAGGTCATAAGGAAATTAGAGATTATGCAAAATGTGGTAAAATAGAGATCCACGAGGCATTATTTAGTTAATTTCTTATATTTTATAAAATACAACAGCTACCTGAGAGAAAACAGAGATTTTATGAGATGAAACCTCAAATATTAGTCTGGTAGTTACTGAACTATTATGCAAATCATAGAGGACAAGTAAATTGGGGCAGATTTTTTTTCTGGCTGTGTGTAAGTAAATATTTTTGAACAATATAAGGCTCTTTCTGCTCGGATATTTCAACTACTAGGTAAGCACAAATATTTAATTTCTAGCAGAAAACATTTCATAACATTTTTCTTTTTCTTAGCACTACACAGGTAGAGCTCTTATAAGTTCCATCTCAATATGGAGATGCTTCTTTTAAGTGCTGGTATGTTCTCACCAAATGGTTTGTTGAGTTTTGTGTCAAAAACCTGAAGAAGTTCAGCTAGGAATCCACCATTTGGATTTCTATCAAATTAACTTTATGCATCATTTATGTGCTTCTACTCATTAGAAGAAAGAATTTTTCCTTCTTTTGAAGACAGTTATTTTGAGCAATGTTAGTGATATATTGCAGCAAGAAGACTTTTCTGAAATCGAGCTTCTCTAATGAACTTCTGATGTGATATTTCAAAATTAAGTTGTTCTTTAGACTTAAAATGGTAAATACAACTTCTGTCTTCTCCTTCATGAGGAAGAAAAAGGCCCTGGGGAATCTACTTTTGACCTTTCAAACTCTAAATGCTTACATTTTGTAAGACTTCTGAAGATAAATACAAGAAAATAACACTTCTTTTTCTACCTCTCAAAAGAGCAATTTTTCCCAGCTCCTTCACAATTCAACTATTATATTGATAATTTTCAGCAGATTTTTCTTCCATAGTCTGGAAATCATTCATTCTTGGAGCTTTTTATTTTCTGTTCATTTCACTTAGGCTTTCATACTCATACTCGCTATTGATAGAGATTCCAATTTATATAATTTCACTTTTCTTTTTGACACCTCTTTGTAAACATTTCATTAATCTTTACTGCATTTAAGATTCATTGGCTGGTACTAGTGTTTATTTTGGGGGCTCTGGGTAGGTTACTGAGACACTGGATGTCTGAGGCAGGGGTACCATTCAAGAATAAGATACCTGTCTTCAGGTGTCTACACGAGTAACTACAGCTCTGCCATGTGTTCAAAATTTCATTAACATAAATGGAGACCTGCTAAATAAAATCAGTGTGTTTAAAGAGCAATTCCTCTCCTTCTGAAGTGGTCATATTGAGCAGTAAAGTGAATCTCTGCCTCAGTCCACTGCCTGGGTTGACTGGGGGTAGGATTTTCATGTAGCCATCTGTTGCCATTTGAGGTGTGATGGGATATCTGATGCCAGCGTGTGTGACACACAGCCTGCAGATACTTGCACCTCCCTGGGAGCAATTGGTGATGTCAAGGAGGGATACCTCTCATCTGGCAATAGATGCATATGCTTAGGCAGTTGAATCAGATTACTATTTAGGATTTCCTGCCTATGAATGCAATGCTTGATCCACTGGTTAATATTGCTACCTAATAATATCTGTTTAAAGGTATATGACTGTTTTGTGGTAGAAGCTTCTGTCATTCTAGTTAAATAAGATTATTCCTCTCCAAGTGAAACAGGTTTGTGACTTTAGAATGAGTTGTGAATTCTTACGAGAAGCACATACTGCACCATCTGTAAATGTCGGTTTCTTATGTTTGCATGGTTTTATATTCCCAACTTCAAGTTAAAACTGAGGGACTGACTTTACAACCTATCTGGGTTTTCTTTCAGTACAACCACTGAGTTACTTGACTAGAATATTTTGTACTTTGATTTTGCTTTCTGTTTCAAAAGGTAAGATGATTAATTACTAGTGAAGCTAAGTAAATAAAACAGATGGAAACTTTTCTAATGGATACAGAAAGAAATGTCTGATTTTATTACAGTCAGCATTCAGTCAGGCTATATTACTGGGGTTTATGTACAGATAATAAGAACTCTCTGTAAATGTTACTTCAAAAGAAAGTTAATATTTACAATGTTATCAGCTAAAGTCACTTTTTTCTAGGATGTGCATCATCTTGAATTGCTGGATTAGCAATTTGTCTATTGTGTTGTCAGAAATTGCTAAAATATTATTTTATGAGCAGAGATTGTTTGTTTCAGATGCATTCGCTTTCAATTAATAAGGCCATATTATGTGTGGGTTTGTGTCTCTGTGGGTTTGTCCCTGCATGACATTGTAAATGAAGAATGACAGAGGAAAAAAGCCCTTTAGTTATATCATTTTAAACCAAAATAAAGCTGTTTGATGAATGACAATAAGATATCACACAAGTGCCAGTGTTACTAATTAATAGGCTTTACAGATTTTGATATATTCACCAGTATGACTTGTATTCGTGGCTAAAAATGAATACTAATGATCTGTGTAGTGTTACAATACAGATAGCACGTTGTCAAAAACTGTTATAAATGTAAAGTCTAACTTGTGCAAAATCTGTAAGGACGAATAAATACAACTGTAATTCTCAAATAAGTGATTATCCTCTCACTTATGTGTGCAGAAACCTAGTTCCAAATCAAAGTGTGGCTATTTTCATATGTTACTTTTAATATAAATTGCTTGACTATGTTTAGAAGATTTTGTACTTTGATTTTGCTTTATGTTTCAAAAGAGGATGAATTACTAATGAAGCCAAGTATATAAAACAGATGGAAACCGTTGGACATTCAACTTCAATGTTCTTTGAGAACCCTCTATACGATCTTATCTTGTATTTACTAGTTTATCAAACTTAGGTCCAGCTCTACTCCTACTGAAATTAATATCAATTTCCTCATTTATTTTGCTGGTTATGAGTTTCACATTCCTTTCTTCTGTTAATGATAACTCCCTTGAAGATTAACCAATAACTTTTGTTTTCTACAGGAGTATGGGCAAGACATAATTACAATTTATTCTTTTTTTAATCAGTGAACTCAAACATCTTTTTAACTGCACATAATAATCATACATAAAGTATATACATAAAACTATGTATGATAATAGTACATTCTTTCCTTAGACAGAGATAATGCAGTTCAGTTCTTGGTATAATTCATGAGCTTTCTAATTTTCTGGAACCAGAGTGAGTCATGGTAGACAAACATATATTAACTTGAAGGTGCAATCATATATCTGACGTTTAATCATTCACAAATAAAAACTCTGCTCAACAGGAAAATATAAGGACTTAGGAGAAAGAGATTGAATAGGAAGCTGTTGAAATAGAAACAGAGAGGAAAAAGAGACTCTAACTCAAGTTTAGACTTCCCTGGGAATTTACAACTCTCATAGGCAAAGAATAATCAAAGATTCAGAAATGTCAGTCATATTCAACTGTCCTTCAAACAGTCAGTGTCCTAGCACATTTTAAATATATCCATGATTTTTAGCACCAAAATATTCTCAAGCTTTCAGATATTGATACATATCTGAGAATGATATTTATCATATGTCAGTACTTAACAAAGAATAGTATTTAGTTGAAAGCAGTATTCTAAACTTCTGTAAGTCCAGGTTTCTCTATCTTTAAACTTCATAAAACCTTGGAGGAAAATGATCCAAAGACTAGTCATGATGGAAGGCGGACGACTTGACAAGATCTTAAGTTTTGGCTATGTTGATTTGGGAGAGTAAATGATATTTGAGAGACAGGGATGGATCAAGTCTGAAGGAACTGGAAGTCTGACTGAAGATAGGAACCTTGCTAAGGAACTTAATGAATAACATTTAGAGGGCAATGAGGACAGGTCAAGATGTCAAACCTACAGGAATTAGGGAAAAAAAGCTGTATTGCAAAACTCGGAAACCTTGGACGTAGGAAATCAATCCAATGCAAGCTATAGGAGCTTGTATAAGAAGCTGAAAGATAAGAGGAGGAAGAGAAGGAACTGTCTTAGGAAGGGATTAGGCTTTAGATAGGGTCACAAATGTAATTTCTACCTGTCAATGACTTTGATTCAGCTCCCTAAAAACTCATTTGTCTATGACAACCTATTACAGACATATTACTCTAAAAGCAATAAGGACTTTTAAATATAAAGTTAGACATCTGAGAGTTAGACTGCCTGTCTTTCCTTCTTCTTGCAGAATTCCCTTGGTTGATTCATACAGACCTTTGACTAAGTCTGTAATACAGTAGTTTTCTTGTATTAACAGCTCAATGTCCAGATGGAGATCGGTGACAAGTGGCATCCCTCAGGGGTCCATATTGGGGTCGGTACTGTTTAATATCTTCATCAATGACATAGATAGTGGGGTCAAGTGCACCCTCAGCAAGTTTGCAGATGACACCAGGCTGAGTGGTGCGGTCGACACACCTGAGGGATGGGATGCCATCCAGAGGGACCTGGACAAGCTGGAGAAGTGGGCCTGTGTGAACCTCATGAGGTTCAAGAAGGCCAAGTGCAAGGTCCTGCACCTGGGTCAAGGCAACCCCTGGTATCAATACAGGCTGGGGAATGAAGAGATTGAGAGCAACCCTTTGGAGAAGGACTTGGGGATACTGGTGGATGAAAAGCTGGACATGAGCCAGCAATGTGCGCTCACAGCCCAGAAGGCCAACTGTATCCTGGGCTGCATCAAAAGAAGCGTGGCCAGCAGGTTGAGGAGGTGATTCTGCCCCTCTACTCTGCTCTGGTGAGACCCCACCTGGAGTACTGCCTCCAGCTCTGGAGCCCTCAGCATAAGAAAGACATGGACCTGTTGGAGTGGGTCCAGAGGAGGGCCACAAAAATGATCAGGGGGATGGAACGCCTCTCCTATGAAGAAAGGCTGAGAGAGTTGGGGTTGTTCAGCCTGGAGAAGAGAAGGCTTCAGGGAGACCTTATTGCAGCCTTTCAGTACTTAAAGGGGGCTTATAAGAAAGATGGGGACAAACTTTTTAGCAGGGCCTGTTGCGACAGGACAAGGGGTAATGGTTTTAAACTAAAAGAGGGTAGATTTAGACTAGGAAGAAATTTTTTACAATGAGGGTGTGAAACACTGGCACAGGTTGCCCAGAGAGGTGGTAGATGCCCCATCCCTGGAAACATTCAAGGTGAGGTTGGACAGGGCTCTGAGCAACCTGATGTAGTTGAAGATGTCGCTGCCCATGGCGGGGGGGTTGGATAGATGACCTTTAAAGGTCCCTTCCAACCCAAACTATTCTATGATTCTATGATTCTATGATTCTATTTGCTAGAATTAAACAAAATATATTAAAAAAGCCCAAATCCTAAAAGAACAAGCAAACCACTTTCTTAAATCTTCAACATAATTAAACAGCAACAAATGCACCTTGAGTTAGGGGACTTGTCAGAGTTAAATAATAAGATGTTCAGACAGTGAAAAGAAGACAGCACTGAGAAATGGAGATGAGTGGCAACTGTTGCCTGTATAAAAAAAGACAGAAAATAACTTCCTTTGGAAAGAAAGATTAGAAAAGACTTGATTACCTTATAAGTATTATGAATATTTATCTTTTATGGAAAGAATACCAGTCACCTACTATGCTTGCTGCTAATACCATTACTCCTACCAATACTTAGTTGGTACTTAGTTCTTGCACATGTGCTCTCTAAAATATGAAATGTATAAATGAAAAGCTGCCTTTTCAACTAGCATTTTGAGGAAACACTATCTCTTGAGGTAACACAATCTCTTTTTCTTTGATAAGCAAGTATGAATCTTTCATTTCAAAGTCATGTCCACCACCTGCTTAGTCATCAATTTACAAATTCACATGTTGCTAGTCATGTCTGTAAGTATACAGTCAGAATATAGTGAAGTATTTTGCAGCTTACATCGTTTGAAAGTACATGTCCTGTTTTAAAAGATATGTCTCTGTACGCTTATGTTTTTACCATAAATTTAATTAATGTTCTTAAGGACAATCAAGATAAATCAAGCCGTGAATGTCATACTGAACTTAATTAGTACTGGTTGGCTGTCCTTTTTTTCTTGTTTTTTTAAGATTGATTCGGACCTGGGGCATGGAGGTTTTGGAAAACACTTTTTTTGTAAAAATTGAGGAAAACATTTATGTACTGTTTGTTGGTGGAGGAAGTGGCCATTTTTAAGTGAAATGAAACCAAATATTTTAATTCCTCACAGTCTACCTCCTGCGACCCATGTCACTTCTTTTATTCTGTCTATTTATTCTAAAGCTATTGCATTTATAACTGAGTTTATAAAAGTTTCTAATGATCTGCAGTGGACATCATGCTACACTTCTATTGATCCCAGTACGTATTGTATTCATTCGGAGAATCTAGTGTTTTGTTCCTGAGGTGATTGTGATTTCTGCTGCATTCTTTATCCTCAGAGGTTCAGGAACTGAAAAACATTAAGGTTTTTTTTTGCTCATACACAAAGAAAGTTTTGAATGATGAGTGTCCTTCATATTACTAAGTGACTTGGGATCTAGTGATCCAAGAGGCAACTCCCCTCCCATGGCATGGGGCTATACTGCAGCCAGTACTTCAAGAGCCTCTAGTATATCTAAAGTCTAAAGTCTATCTAGAATAAGTGTATGGAAGACAAGCTTTTAACACAACATTCATCAGTAAGACTCTCTTCACAGTTTTTGAAAGTAAGAAACTACATGTGGGAGAGAAGAAATCTTTGGAGAACTACCCATGAGTGCAATGGGGCTTTTTTTTTTTTTTTTTTTTTTTTTTTTTAATATTACTTCAAAAATTAGGTACAATTTACTAGTTGATGTTTACATGCCTATTAGTGAAAGGGCACCGCAAGGGTCCCACGGTCATGAGTCAGTTCCAGCAGTTATGAAATTGGGCTCCCTTCACTGTTAGGATGTGAAGGGAGGAGTTGGGTGTAAGCTATTCTCTCTGCTCTCTGCTCAGGTGAGGATAGAGTGTGAGTGTGTGTGCAGTGAGGGCACAACTAGCAATTGCATATCCCTAACTAAATAGATCATTCTCTTTAGAGGAATGGGGTGGAGGAAAATTATAATATAAACCTTTCTGTAGTCTTGTCCCTAAATATATGGTTGGCCAAATACAGGATTATTGCCACTGTCATGGATATTTTTCATCAGATTTTAAAAGTTCAGAAGGCAGGCAAGCTATTGACTTTCCTTTCAGAATGTAATATGTGTTCAATTATAAATAATTGCTTGGAGCATACAGTAGAAGTATTGCAAGGAAAAATTGAAGCCTTTCTGGTTGCCCAAAAAGCCTTTGCCGCTTTTGATTGCAAAGATGTCTTGATATCAGTCAGATTGCTATGCAATGATTAAAATATTTATGAAAGAAAATTCATTTTTTATATGGTAAAGCCTGCTTATACAAGAAAGGACTTAATTGAAATAATTTTATGGAGTCCTATAGTTACTGATCCTGACTGTACTGATCCTGAGAATTGTTAGCTTTCAATTACTTCAGTGGGAGGTAAATGCACTCAGGATTTTAAAAGCAGTACATTTGCCAAATATCATACATATATAAAAGAGATCTACTGTATCTGGAAGCACTAGTTTTTATTGCCAGTCACTTTACCAGCTCGACTATTTTAACAGAAAACATGTTCATCCATATAGGAAACTCCCTGAAGACAGCTGAAAACTCTGATACAGTGACTGGGAAATATCTCCCCTGAATTGAGCTATTTAGAAGTTAATTGTCTATTCTAGGTTAGCTGTGTAGACATCTTTTAAAGTCAAGGAGAGAGACTAGAACTTTCAAAAGGCAAATTTATTTCATTCATTTTAGATACCTCAACTCTGTTTTGCTTGCCTTTTTGGTCCTCATTAAACAGCTGGAATACTTAGAAAAACAATTTAGACTAAACACTTAACAAAATAGTTAAAGTTAGACAAAGTGAACTAAGCTAAGTTAGCAGCCTGTAAGTTGGTTAACTCTGAATGTGTCTGTCCAACTGTATCTTCTGAAGCTACGCATGCATACTTATTTTTTTGTTAGCTTCTACCACAGCGATACAGGCTAACATCAGATTTATAAAAAGGGTATTTCCCTTCACTGGTAATCCAAATAGATCATAGAATCATAGAATCATAGAATACTAGGTTGGAAGGGACGTCAAGGATCATCTGGTCCAACCTTTCTTGGCAAAAGCACGGTCTAGACAAGATGGCCAAATAGGACTGTAATTTAAGAAATAGCAGCATTAAAGGAAGCATTAATGTTTACTATAAGTCTATTCTTATCTATGGTAGCTGAAGGATTTGACTATTTTAATTTGAAACTTGATGTACAGTACACTACAATGATCTAAAAGGAGGTGAGACTCATCTGACTGGGAGTTTTCTTATAAGTTTACTGAAATCTGCACACCTGCTTTTCTGTCTATTATAAATATATTTACTGTTGGGAATTCACTTTAATTATTTACACTGAAACATCCATTACTCTTTATTTTTATTAAGAAGACATTCTTTGAAAATTCCATAATTACCAGTATGTTTTTGTAGTTATGTGCTTGTCATATTTTATGGCTCAGTGCGTATGCGTGATCTAATGCATATGAATAAAGTCTTGGATTTTTTTTTTTTTTTTTTTTTTTTTTGAGAAGCTCATTTCCATATCATATTGCAAAAGCAAGGATCAGAAGTTAGAAAGGCACCAGAGAAACAGAACATTTTTGGTGTTTCACAGTAGGGAGTCTTATCATGAAATTCTAATAATGCTTTATTAACTTTTACTGGTAGCTATGTTATTTTTTTCCTGCCTGGAATATAACAGATAGTTTTCACCTTAATTAAATATAATACTTTTAATTTTCAGATTTTTTGGCATCCTAGCATTCATACAGGCACATTCCTTGCAATGCTTATCCAGTTTCATTGTAGTTTCTAAATGTCTTTTCTTCGCCTATAGCCTACTACTGCTAGCAGAGCAACAGGTATATCATCAAAGTGGCACTGTCTGAGGGTCTGAGGATGCACAGAACATTGTCTGCTTGGATCCAGACCCACCTGTTGGCCTCAGAGCTGAAGACACAGTAGAATACTTCTATTGCACCCGAGTTCATATTTAATCATTTACTTGAACTAATATAATTTTCTTTAGAGTTAGATTAAGGTTTAGCAGTTTATAAGTATGTTAAATAATATTTGAAACTGAAAAAGTGTTGCCTGAATATGACTTTCCCAAATATTGTTTTAAATAGCATCCTATCCAGTCAAATGAACATCTAACAAGAACGAATTATCATTTTCCTTACGTATGGTAATAAATAAAAGATGGAGGGAAAAAAAAGTGGCATGAAAGGCAGTCAGAAGTGTTTTAGCACGTGCCATTTTCACCCAAAAGTAATTTTTTCAGTTTACATGTGTGTGGAAAAGAGGCACCCTGAGTTTGCCAACTCTTCATGAAAATAATATGTCAGTAATACCTTTCCCAGCTTTTCTCTTAGTCTCTAATGAACTTCTTAAACTGCAACCGCTATCGCTCATCCTGCTATTTAACAAATATGAAAAGTATCATGACTGATCATACCTACGTATAGTTGATTCATTAGGAGAAAATCTTGCCTTCTTTCTTCAGAATCCTGCTCTAATTACTCAAAAAGAAAAGGACTGTTCCCTCAACAGCAATGGCAAAGGTCCAATGGCTTTAATACAGTTGCTCTTTGATGGTATTATTCAGTGCAAGCAAGCTTACCAGAATCTGGCCTTTAACACGAGATTCACTGACTACGCCCTGTAAGAGACCAACACCCTACTTTTGTATCCTATGAAAAATAAATTACTATATCACACCTTTTTCCATTATGTAAGTAACATAACAGTTCCAACTACCGCAAAAGGATAAAATAATAGTGTAAAACAGATATGCACAGCAGGAAGATAGAATGACTGTAATCCAGATGTCATGGTTAGTATTGGACCAGTGATTCATTTTTACTTTATATTTTCTGTATTTTGTATTAGGGAAAATGATTCATTGCTAATATAACTCTAAGTGATTTTAACATCTATCCTAGAGGTATTACAGGTGTTTCAGCCTGTCCCATTTATTAGAGCATTTTGTATTTATCTCTTGGGTATCTTCCTTCAAAAGGGATATCTGCTGCATTTCTGCATCATATCCAGCATCAATCACTTTGATTAGGGTCTCACTCCACAAACCGAACAGCTTTTCTTCCATGGCAGCTCCATATGTTTGCTGCAGCTGTTACAGTTTCCAGGCAGAATGTGACTGTACTCTGTTCAGAGTTTGTGTCCCTGTCAAAGAGGCAGGAAATTATTCCTTTCTGCTTTGATTTGCCTTGAAATCGAGTGGCTTGAAATCTGTCCTACAGTTAAGACTATAGTTGCCTACAAAAACATACATGAAATTTCATCTGCATTATATTTTCATAACTATGACTCTGGAAAGCACACTACCAAGGTTTGTTCCCACAGCACTGTTTGAATACCAGGTCAAAGGAGTTTTATTGCTGGAAAGGTTACTCTAGGGAGATTTTTAACATGGACCCAATGATAGAAGACTACTATCAGTTGCAGACTAGTTTCTTAATAGCTATGAACATGAAATATACAGAGTTTTAGTTATGATTTTATGGTTTCTGGCTTGGGAAAATGTATTTGTTTTGTTGATTAATATTTTGTTATCTTGCACAAAGGCAGTATGTAGAACTACATACTGTGGTACACTGTGCTACAGTACAGTAGTAGTACTACTACTACAGTACACTGAACACAGTGCAAAGAATGTACCAGCTAGGAGATTAATCTGTATTTGCAGAAGTACTAAATATGTCCATGAAGGACACCTTGAAGATCACCAACTCACTACGGTTTTGTTACATCTAAGAAATATAGAGAACTCAAGTTACTAAAACATATATGTATGCGAATAAAACTCTACACCAGTAAGGACAGCTGATTTTTTTTTATTTTTCATCACTGGCTAAGTCTGACAGTAGTCAGTATTGTAAGAACTTTATTAATCCTAAAAACACATGCATTTGTTCAACTAGGCATTGCTGCGTCACTTTTCATTGCATTTGATTAGCTGGCTGCCCAGATAAATGATGCAATGGACCATCAAATTTTGGTGACCAAGAACCCAATTTGGCATGTCTTAAATATGCTTTTAATGAAACTTGTAATAGTGCACATGTTCAGGTGATAAGTATTTTTAAAAGCCCTGTGAGCCCACAAACGCAAGGTTGACAATTAAGGTCTTCCATAGATGAATGAATGTAATGTATTCACTATACTTGAGGTGTGAAAAATGACTTCAATATCACAGTATCTTATTGTTTGCTGATCCTCTACCTCTGTGATTCCACATTACTACTCCGGTTTTAGCAACACAGTTGCTGGAGAGGCAAGTTGATCCTGACGCTGCCATGTACACTCTTTCTCTGTGTATGACTTCAGGATGACTGTAAGTAGTTGAGCTCTCACAGCACAGAAGCTTCCTCTCTCCTACCAAGAAAGAAAAGCAGAAAACACGTGCAGACTCTCCAACACATGCACCATGATAGCAATACAATGACTCTTACAGGAGCTAAGACTGTTGTCATAATAAAACTAGCTCAATGAAAATTCCTTCAAAAACCTTTTAAGACAGCTTTCTTTCTCAAAGTACAAAAGCACTATCTGCAATGTCTAATTGATTGAAGTAGGTCTTTGTCAGATAGTTTTGTTTCCTCCTTCCCATGAAATGTAAATTTTGGCTGAATATAAAAAAAATTAAATATCTTAAAATATTTTTCTTTGTTTTAATGTACAGAAAACAGGCACCTAAAAGCAGAAGAAAACAGTATTTGGGTTTTGGTTTTCAATTTTCTGATGAAATGCTTAGCCTTTTCACTGAAGGCACAAATTTTCTACCCTATTTCTAAGTCAAAATAATTTTTTGTTGTTGTAGTAAAAAGACTTTCTAATAATTTTTTTTTTTAGTTATTCCAAAAGGAAAGTTCCTGAGCTGCTGGATGGGAATAGGAAAAGTAAATTTATTATCTGTATGAAGACTCTTGTCCAACAAAGCACTTAGCTTTAAAGTGTGAATACCACCACAGATTTCAGAGAGACATCTTGAATGTTTAAGTGCTTTTGTGAACAAGGTTATAGAGGGAACATTTTTTAATAACTAAATTAGCAGATGGACATATTTAGCTTTATTAGAGCTATAAAAATTATCGGTTGTGCTCTCTACTCCTCACCTGCCCCTTTCCCTAGTCATTAAGTGCTAAAGTGAGGGCTCTTGCTGTTTAGGTGTGGAATAGGAAATGGGAGGAGAGAAAACGTGTTGGAAGCACCGAGGAGTGGGCAAAAGCCTGTCTGGGGAATGGCAAAGCACTGGTGCCCAGTATCGTCCTTGGGTTTCAGGGGGCTCAGGTCCTATGCTGAGTCTTTCAGCAGTAACTGTGGTCTGGCAGTGTTTGACACAATGTGAAAAGCTAATATAATTTCTGGTCCCTCAGGAAGATTAAATGCTTACAGATTTGTGCCAGCTGTAAGCCAGTTTGTGTTCCAGATTCAAGCATTTGAATTCTAGCTAAAATTATATTCCCTCTGTAACTGTGACATAAATGATATTAGGAAATCATATTTTGTATGTCGGTTGTGGTTATTAGCTTGGACCTCAAATGCTAACACCTTACAAAGCAGACCCCTTCCCTAACTCAGACTGAAGAGCATTTTTGAAGCAGTAGACACTGTGTATCACTTATTAGTGGAGAATCCCAGAAGCTGTATGATAAACGTTCTCAGAATGTAATTAGTGCTTATTTTGGCTAGAAATCATCAATGGTGAGAAATATATTGCAGTGTGTATGAATAATTCCAGACATCACCGTAGAATCTAAATGTTGTCCGGTCCTTTTTGCCAATTGAAAATCAAATTACCTATATTCTACTCTAGGTGCTGTTTGTTAGATATGTTTTAATTGCAGTGAGTCAAAATCTAGTCATAGAGACACGCAAAAAGAGAAAGGATTTTATGCCAGATTTTCTAAACTGTGGATAGTCTATGGATGTATATTGAATTCTTATATTTGTCTTTTCTTAAATACAAAGTAAACTTAATTTAAAAGTAAACTTATGCTCATCTTACCTGTGCACAAAGACAATCATACTTTATCCAACAAAGTGCTTTAGTTGTACCATTTTAAGACATCGGGATGTCATTTTATAGCAGTTAAGGGTCTTTTAAAGCTTTCCAGACCAGAAACGGAGCACAGTACTCCCACACACACAACAGCTGACTAAGGTGGTTCTTCATTAGGATCTAATATATAATACATTGATCTCTTGGATTTATTAGGAGTAGGGAAGTGATTGTCCCCCTGTACTTGGCACTGGTGAGGCCGCACCTTGAATACTGTGTTCAGTTTTGGGCCCCTCACTACAAGAAGGACATTGAGGTGCTGGAGCGTGTCCAGAGGAGGGCAACGAAGCTGGTGAAGGGTCTGGAGAGCAAGTCTTACGAGGAGGGGCTGAGGGAACTGGGACTGTTTAGTCTGGAGAAGAGGAGGCTCGGGGAGACCTTATTGCCCTCTACAACTGCCTGAAAGGAGGTTGCAGCGAGGTGGGTGTTGGTCTCTTCTGCCAAGCAACTAGCGATAGGACGAGAGGAAATGGCCTCAAGTTGCGCCAGGGGAGGTTTAGAATGGACATTAGGAAAAATTTCTTTACTGAAAGAGTGGTTAAACATTGGAACAGGCTGCCCAGGGAAGTGGTGGAGTCACCATCCCTGGAGGTATTTAAAAGACGTGTAGATGAGGCGCTTAGGGACATGGTTTAGTGGGGCTTGGTGGTGTTGGGTTGACGGTTGGACTTGATGATCTTAGAGGTCTTTTCCAACCTTAATGATTCTGTGATTCTATGATTCTATTGTACACATAAAGCTTGGCTGTACTTTGTAACATAATATTTGAATGAAACAAACAAAAATCTAAATTAAGACAGACAGGAGCAATGAGGCAGACTGCTTCCGGATTAGACATCATACGTCCTAGATTCAGGGGTGGTGGTTACCATGAGAACTCCATAGGTCTCGAGCACTTGGATCCTGTATCACTTGATACAGTGTCTTGGCAATTTTTTATTTCATATGTTTAAATAAATTCTCAATAGCTGTAATGAATCCTTTCTTTTCTGTCAGGGAATAATATGATTCCCTAATATTGATTCAGTTCCCTTGAATATTCAATGCAAAATCATTGGAGATTTGTTAATAGAAGAATTAACATGTACCAAAAAGGAAGTGCATCAGGGAGATTATATTTGCTAATAGATTTTTCTTTCTGCTATGCTAAATGATGTTCTTTCTCTATAAATCTTTGTTAACACTGCCAATTCAGCATCTTTAACCTGATTGTTTCATTTGCATGCTTTGCCTTTGTGATTGGATTACAGTTTGTCTTACTTTACTCTTTATTATTAGCTCTCTGGATATGTAATTATGCTTTATTACCTAACATTCAATTTACTTTGATCAGTATTTGAGTATAAGGTCTTACACAAAGGCAACAATATACAAAAATATTTTTCTGCTCCTGCAAGCCCTTCTGCAACCCTTCAGCTCAGCCTCTGTAACTTTGGAAAAATTTAACTTGCAAATGACATATTACTGCTCCAATAATTACAGTCAGCTGAAGAACTTGAAAATAAATGTCAATTCATATCTGGTCATTTGGTAACATCATTTATAAGCTGATTAAAGACCCCCAAATGGAGCTTTTGTATCCCCTATTTTGTGCTTCCCCCCAAAAAAAAATTAATGGAATTGTTTTCAAAATTATCATTATTAATCTGATTTTATATAATTTTGAAAAGAAAATAAAGACTCAAATTGGCCATTTTTCACAGAGGGTATTACTGAAACAAGTCTACTTTTAAAGGAAAGTTTATTTTTAAAAAGCTATCAATTTTGAAAATGATGAAAACCTGAGATATACTAATTGGATGTATTTTTCGTTTCTCCCCCTCATATTACTAATTTAAAAAAAAGAGGGAAAAAAGAAAAAATATTCCAATTAGAATTTTTAAAATATTTCAAAATTTTCAGAATAAGGTCATTAGAAACCTACTAGTTCTTTTCCTGCTGCTTCTTTAACTTGGATTAGTATTTGACATATGGGAACAAAACCTTTTTTTATAGTCACTGGTGACTACTGTTTAGAAAAGACTTGCAAAGAACTATTGGCAAATCTAATAGAATATTACAAAAGTAAAGATAGCAAAAAACAGGTTAAATTTTTTCACTGTTTCTCCCAGACATTTTGTTTTTGAACAGTGATTAGAAACAAGTCAAATGGTAGAAAAACACAAATAAAATATTTGCAAATATATTTGATACAATGAGTTATAATATTTATTATTAAAGTATTTTTAAGAATAAGACTTTATTAACCAAAATAACTGTGGTAGTCAAATTTGAGCACACAATCTTCATTTGAAAATTCAGAATAGACTGTTAATTTTATTTGAAGTGGATGATTTTCATATGAAGACATTGGTCATTTAATCAGGAATCTGAAAAAATACATTGATTTAGGTGCCCAATTTTCAAAAATCTTTTAACAGATTCTGAAGGAGAGAAAATGAGCACAGGGAAACAAATAGAAAGTGTGATAAAATATGCAAGATTATATCAAAGATAAATTACATCTAATTATTTAAATATGCTTTTATAGTAACAAAAATAACCTCTGAGACAAATATGATGTGGGGTTTCTAATTTACCTAGATTTAAATAGATAATTTACTTAATTGCTACAGTAGAGTGACTTAAGGTGTAGCTGATGGAAATAAAGAGAAGAGCTATAAAGGAGATAAAGAACTGGCTAAGCAAGAGACTGCAYAGGGTTTATATTAAGAGTTCTCCAGACAGGGATTAGTAATAAAATTTTTCAAGGATAATTTTTCAGATTCATCCTTATTAGTATGTTGATTAATGACATTACAGAAAGAACGAGAAATATGCCAATGGGGACTTTGGTAATATTGAAGAGAACTGGGGCAGTTCATAGCTAATAATCAGAAAAAAACAATACAAACCAAAAGCACATCAATTAGAGAAGGCAATTCAAGAAACAGCTCTGGTTGTCTCTTATGGATGACCAAACTGCAAATATAATATACCTGTCGAAAAGTCTGTCATGATTTTAGGCATTGATAAGGCCTCATTTATAGAACTGTGTATATTCCGGTCTCTGAAGCTAAAAAAGAGATGAACTTTAACTGACAAAGTTGCAGATATGGTTGAAAAAAGAAATTATTCTAATTTGAAAATTAAAATACTGATGTCACTTACCTTGTTCTGTATAGATGCATTTAGTACAAAATTCTTGGAAAATAAATGAAATGTAGTTTGTTGGACCAGTGCACTGAGGAACAAAAGCAAAATTCTTAAGAGTGGCTACAAAGAGGTTGGAGGCTGTCTCCTCACAAGGAGCCACATGGACAAGATAAGGGACAATGAGTACAAGTTGCATCGGGACAGGTCTTATGTTGACATAAGAAAGAAATTTTTACAGTAGGAACAATCATTCACTGGAACAACCTCCCAAGGGACATGGTAAAGTCCCCATCACTGGAGGTTTTCAAGATGCGATTGGACAGGGTGTTAGATAATCTTATCTAGGCTCCCTTTGCCATGAAAGGTTGGACCAAATGATCTTTCGAGGTCCCTTCCAACCTGGGCAGTTCTACGGTTCAGGTAATACTCGTTAATATTTTTCTTAGTATTTGCAAAGAACAAGGTTTTCTGTATGATTATATTAATTAATATAATGAAGAATAATATTTATTTCACATAATGACTTGAGGAATCAGTCTACATTCCAGTTTCAATTTCTGTTTTTTACTGGGAACTGTATATGCATATCCATTATACTATAGGCTCCTTTCCACATATGATGCTAATTGCCTTCTCTTAGATCACGTACTTTCAAGTCAAGATGAAACACATAGGAAGTGACAGGAGAAATTGCTCTACTGCTAGACCATTCTCTAAATCTTTGGCTTCCTGTATCACCTGAAAGCCCTTTTGGTTAAAGAACTGGGCACTGACCAATGTTTGGACAAACTGGAAGAATGGATCCGATTATCTAGTTCAATCTCAAATAAATTTCTGAGCCTAATCAGTGAGTCATGTGACATTAAGATGGATGGTAGTTTGCTGTTTGTTTTTTTTTGAAGAGTCTTCTTCAGTAGCTGTTTTAAGGTCATTTACTCATGGTCCTGGAAGAAAAAATATTCGTTACAGGGCAGGTGAAGAGGAAGTACCTGGAACTCCTTTGCAGACTTGATCTCAAAATTATGCCTGAAAATCGACTCTGGATTTAAGTACCGAAGCTGTAAAGTCCACTATCTTCAGACCCAACTACAGCAAGCTGGTAAACATTTAACAGTTTGCTATAAAACCTGTGAGATTAAGCAGCATCATTATGTCTAGCCTTCTGTATCGACTGCTAATGAGTGACTGTCTACAAGAAATAAGCAAATATAAAAGTGAATACTGATGCTGGCTAGGCAACACCATTTTGCAAAACAATAACCAAAATAATTTAGTCTGAGGCTGCTAACCTTTGAGATCGCTTCTGTTCTGAAATTTTAAAATTTAGTGAAGAAAGATATTTTGCACTCTCAAAATGTTAAGGAAGAGTTCATCTTAAACTTTTTCAGAGCAATAAACTGCCTGACAAAGGAAATTAGATAAACCACCTCACTTTTTGCAGTCAATCACTAACAAACATGGATTTGTACAATCACTAATTGGAAAAGCCATCCTTGCTGTCTATAACTTTGTTACACTCACTATTGATAAAACTCTTTGTGGCAAACAAGTAAGTGTCTTGCCTGAGGTTGTTGTGAATGAGAAAACCTTTTTCCTAGTGTTTCAATTTGGCACATATTCTGTTACTTTTCTTACTTCTTAAAGCTACTGTGCTTCCTGTCGTAGACTGCAGCATTGCTGTAGGTGATTATCCTAAATTCATTTGGTTAGTGTTGCTTCAGTCATGATTTAGGGGTCTTCATCACAGCAGCAGCAACAACAACAACAACAACAAAAAACCAGCCCTAACATCTTGTACATACCTATATCAAAACCAGTGAGTATTGTTTGGGTATAGTTTGTACCTGTTATTTTGAGCTTATGAGCACTGAATTGAATGCACCTTGCTGTAATAAAACTTCTCATTTTTGGGGACAAAGAAAAAATGATTCAGTAAAATGCATGCCCTCATGTTTGTATTACAAAAATAGTTTAAAACCTTAAAAATGAAAAAAAACCCACCTTTCAACAATATTAAATTACACAAGCATTTAAGGGGAAAAAAAAAAGGTCCCTTTTTGTATTATTGAACATAATAAATCTTTAGTTAGGAAAATTACCTTAAATCATGTCCGAACTAAGTTTCTTGCTTTTTTTTTTCTTCTCCTCCCCCGSCCCCCCCCCCCAATTAAGCATATCTCTTTAAAAATAAGTATGAATACCATACATATTCCAACAGGGGAGGCATATATATATCTCTGTAGGTGCACTGACACAAATGCACAGATACTCCTATATACATTTAAAGGACCAGACACTTTTGCTTCCATGTTACTATTGCTAAGCAACCAGTTCCTCCTGCCTGCTGCTCTAATGAAAAGTGTACTTATTAGAGCTGCATGAAATCATATTTCTCCTGAGGAGTCCTTATGGTCAATCTAGGAGGGCTTCAGTCATAGGCTTTTTAAGAATAATTGATGGCACAGTGTTAGAATTAACACTTTAACAATGTTGTTGAAGTATCCCAAACAATGGTTCAACAAGCTCACTTCACCTGCCTCTTGGTAATTTTAATGAATGGAAAAATAATCTTGAGTGGCTTTAAGTTTTATTATCAGTGACCTATGCTGTTTTGAGTTGGTTGATTGACTTTATTATATATAGATATATGTGAGTTTGCAATACAATCTCAATGTATTATCTAGAGTCACTACAAAGATATGATTGTTACAGAAACATATGTTCCTACTTCCGTTGCACTTTAAGGCTTTTTCACTTTATAAACAGTTCCAGCTGTTCATGGACCTTCTCCAAAAGGGACCGAGCCAACCGAAAATAAGCATACATATTATTTTCAGAGGGCAACCAGTTACTTTCACTTTCTGGAAGTCAGAACTTAGAATTTCCTATTGTTCCTTATTTAAAAATGGTTTTGTATATAAGTGTTTTGAAGATCTGTTCTACATTGAATAACAGATGCTAAAATAGGGGGACAAAAGGACAAATATAAGCTTTCCTGACAACATAAATCAGGGTATTGCACCAAACAACTCTTCTTTTTCTTTCTCTCCTTCTCTTTGTGTGTGTGTTTTAAATAGATTTGGTTATCTTATCACCAATAGCTCAGTAGGAAAGATTAATTTCTATTTGTGAAAATTAAAATAATAGAAAAAAAAAAAAAATTATAGTGACAGTGACATTTTTGTTAAATTTTTTTTCAGGTCTGTTAATTCCTTGCCTCCCACATATGCACATACATCCCAGAAATACAATACTTTAAAAGAAATATGTAAATATGTAGTTTGCTAAAGCGGATTTTTACCATTAAAATTTGGAAGTCTAAAAAAAATATTTTTTTTTTTAAAAATTCAATGCCAGTATGTTTACTTACTAAGCTTTTACTTTGACTACTTGCAGGTATTATGGTTGCTTAGGTAGATAATTAATACAGAAGCATCCAAAGTTTCTGTAAAGTGTTGATACCTCATTCTTGTTTTTTATTACACCAAGAGGAAAAATAGTCCCTGTTCCTAGAGTCTTACAGACCAACAGCCATGTTAGCACTACTTGTTGTGATCGAGGTCCTATGCAGTTGCAATTAATTAAGTGGCATTTCATATAAAACAAAAAATATCTATAAAATATATCCTCAGAGGGCTATATGCTCAGGGTTTATATCAGAAAAATCCCACCTACTACTCCTAAGAAGTCCTGTTCACTGCCTAGTAGTTACAGCTGTACTTAATGGTAGCTTGTCTTCCACCAAACATGTGGATCAGATGACTAACCAAGCACCACACAATGCCTAGAGATACAGCAGAGCTCAGAAGCTTCAGACTGACTTAAAAAAAAAAAAAAAAAAAGTTTTTAAAAGAACATCCTTGTAAATCCTTCAAATGCTACAGGAAATGATAAACAAGTGGTAGAGTGACAAGAGTAGGCAAAACGTCCCCCTGTTATTTTTAAAAATACAAGACCAATATCATCCATCTGGGGAATTTAGACTCAAAATATTGGGTCTTAAACATTGTTACGTCTCGTTGGCTTCTTCAGTGAGACCTGCATATAGACCCTAGATCTGAAGCAATACTTTTGTAAATTCATAATACTTCACAGTGGTCCAATTACAAATCCTCAGTTATCTCTGCACTATGTTCATGGACCCCTCCTGATCTCTCTCAAGGGACCTATTTAGTTGTTCTGCACGGGATTTGTCATGTCCCTAGCAGAGCTGACCTGCTCAAGTGCTATTGTTAGTAATCTTTCTGAGCTTTTGCTGATAGAGCAGTTTCCACACAACAAGTTTTTAACTCAAAGATGCTTGCATCCTAAACTTTGTAAACTGGAATCGTTTTCCCAGTAGCATCTCTATGTGACAGGTAGATGGTAACAACGTATGCAGGAAAGTGAACATTCTTGGTATACGAAATACCGTGTCCTGTTCTACGACCTCCACTGAGCCATTCTGTGATGGAGAATAAGCCATTTAGTGTGACTGTGGATGAAACGTTTAATCTCTCCATGCAGCAGTTACTCTGTATTTAAAAAGAAAGTACCAATTACTTACCCATTGTTGTATAGTATATTCAGATCTCTGGACTAAAATGTGCTGTACAAGTAAAAGCATTACATTCACCATCACTGCATATATAACGAAAAGACATTCATAGTAGCAATTTCAAAGGTAGGTAGTGCCTTTATTAGGCTTTTAGGAGATCAAGGTTTCCATTTGCCTACTACCTAACCAATTTTCTAAACGTTAGCATACTGTGATGTCCATGTCATCACATAATACTTTTTTAAAAAAAATTAAAAATGCTATACTGTACATTATTAATAATGTTAGCTGCAATTCAGAAAATACCTGACTGTTTCTTAGATGAAAATCAGAAAAACTACTCTAGTGGCAGTAAGTTAAATACTTAGGAGGAGAGAAAAGAGAAAAATCACCAAACAGGTGATTTTTTTTTCAGGACTTTGACTTCAGCGTCCTTGCTGCTTTTAGCTGTTTCCATGTGAAGAAAACAATAACCTATTTTTATAGGTAACATGCAGGAGTTTTTGAAAGTATAAACTCCAATATGCCTTTCTTCTAAATTAAAAAAGAAAGAAATTTTTGCTTGCTTCTTGATTAAAACAGAAATATATCTGAAATTTGTTGTGTAATATGTTTTCTATCTACTTAGAGACTGTTACAGACTTTACAAATTTTACAACATGCTATAGTACAGTATACTGCAATAGTTACACTTTTTTTAAAAAGAGAAAGCAGATATTCTACTGTTTTGAATGTTTTTTAGAAAACAATGTCGAACTSTGTGTGTGTGTGTGTATGGGGGGGTGTCATCCTCAGGCTCTCAGGATGTAAACAGTAATTAACTTTTTAAATAACTTTATCTGTAAATACAGTTAATTTTTTGGTATTTTTGTCCAGTCATTTAGCCATTATGCTTAGCTATATACCATTATATTTCTTTTACCAACTGAAGTGATTAGATGCAAGAACAAAAATACCTTTTGACTTTGAAACAATTACACCTGCTGCTCAGATGTAACAGGTATAGTGTTAGCTAAGGCTTTTGCCTAAGAAAACATCAAAATCTGGTGTTAAAGTGACAGACAGAAAGAAGAATGTTTATTTTCAGTAGCTGGAGAAAGACTAATTTTTAGGCTGGTGGAATTTAAAAATACTGTTTAAACTTTTCAAGTTTCTTAACGTTTMTATTTAACAAATTTAAGCATTGATACTTATGTAATTAAAATGTTAATTAAATTGTTAATTAAATTTCCAATTAATCTAATTTTACTAGTGACTTCCTTAATGCCTATTTTGGCTTCCTTTCATATCTGGGTAAGTATTTGATAAAGTGTAAAGCACAGAATTCCTGTCAAATCTCCCCGTTACTGAAATGCCAATATGTAGTACTCTTCAGTTCAGGGAATACAACAAATGCAAAGAAAAAAAAATTGTGTATAAAGAATTACATATTTTTGGCTTTCTGAAGATTCTGAGGTTGCTAACCATACTTCAGCTGGTTATACAGGTTGCTTTGTCCACCACTGAAATGCAAAGTGGCAGCTGCTCAGGAGCGCATAGCAGTATTTCCTTTCTTACACTGCCGAGCAGAGAATACTGCATCCACCTGAGATTGCAAGGGGAGTTAGGAAGACAGAAGGTAATTACTCAGGGTATCTCGGGAATAACACTTTTAATCCTGTGAAAAATGTTATGGCATACTTAGTGACCCACATGGTTAAAGTGCCCATCACACCTATCTTCCAGCTAGAAGCATTTACCTCAATGAAGTTTGTTTGAACAGTTTTTTTGGTGGACTCAAGAGAAATGCTGTGCCTTCTGTGAATTTAGATTGCATCTTGGCCTTTCTAGCAGCACAAACCCATGAAATCCATCCAGGAACCCATGAAATTTATCTTGACTTTGGATGTACAGTGAGAATATGTAAATTGGTTATAAGGTAATCCTGCTTTAGGTTTGAAATTGCATTAGGACTTGTCTACATAAAGGCAATCAGGAAAGTTAACCCAAATTGACTAAAGTTGTGAATTCAGAGCACCATAATTAAGGTAGATTAGTGGATCCACATCCTGAATAAATTAAATTAAACCAAATGCAAGCCTTTTTAGTTCTGAATGAGAGTGTCCAGGCAGGAGTTTAATATAGTTTAACTAATCCATTTTAAAAGTTAATTCTGATTGATCTTGGTGGGTGTCTATGAAAGCAAGACATGCAAAGGTGTATGTCTGTATGTGTGGGTGAATGCTTACAGAATCTCGAAGAAATATAATAAAATTAATAAAATATAACTTTGTTCATTTACATTTTCATTTCACAGAGTATACTGACTAAATGTTCAAAATCATAGAAGTGGTCAAGATAAAAGAGTTCCATGTTTCCAGAGATACTAGGACTCTAAGAATAATGAACTTCTGAGGTCAAAGAGTGTGTAGGAAAACATTATTCACTTTGTGTGTGGATCAATCTCATTAAGCTTCCTTCTCCCTTTAATAGGTATGTTAGTCTACAGAGGGAACATGACTAATGGTCTATGCAGAAAACCTTAAACGAGGTAGCACTGTACACAATAAATAAATACATAAATAGAATAAAACTTGAACAATATGTCATACACATACTATTCCTTACATAAGGCATAATCTGTCCTCAGTGCTGCAGCTACATCTTCAAATGGAGAAAATGAGCTGGGGAAAATCAGAGGAGATAAGGAGTTGAGGTATAAGGACAAAATAGATTGCAGGAATGTTTATAGCCTCCTGTTTATTTTTAAGTTCCTGTTTCATGTGCAATATATGTTCCCTTTCCAGCTTTTACTGCTGAAAACTTTCCTTCATTGTGCAAATTGCAAGTCACGTTTTCAGCACAACTGGAAATGTACTACACTTGTATTTCCTCGCTATAAATGGTCCTTCATACTTATGTAGTGACTTACACAAAATTTGTTATTGCAGTTTCTACTTTCTGAATAATATTAATTATTATTCATAATAATAATTTCCTATTTGTACAGAACATTTTTTCAGCTGAAAAAAATTATCTGAGGAAGCAAAGTTTGTATGCTGCATAGCTAAATTAGTCATAACATGAGGAGTTTAGAGTGAAATGAATGATTTATTATTTTATAATACTTTCTACTAATCTCAAACTCATTATTCTTCTCTGAGGCAACAACTTGCAGCAATGAAATAATGCAAACAAGAAATTTATTCTGAATGATTGCAAATTTGAGCCAAAAATGGGGGACATTTCATGTAAAAAGGGAATATTGTCATATGCAAATCGATAAACTACCAAAAATAGGTGAAAGAAGGAACATTTCGATTCCTGGGGAGAATGTTAATATGCTGTACATCTAGATGACCTAATCATTAAAAATAACAGTAATGTGTAATATGGGAAGTTTAACACTCAATAGTGTGAACAATGGGAAAGGTCAGATATCTAATTACTGAGCTTGTCATTGCCTAGAAGGATTTGTAGGAACGGTATTGGTAAAGTCTGTTTTCGTATTGATTTTATGAGTGGTCCCAGTTTTTCTTTCTGTATTTGCTAAGTTCCTCATTGTGTATTAGGTCATACTTAGATTTCTTAAGAAAACTGTAATCTCACAATTTGGGGCTACAATGTCAGTTAGGTAAAAGTGAGAAATGTATTAATACTTTCCTTTTTAGCAGAAGCTGATAGCATACAAGTCAATTTCTAGCTTTTAGTCTGTGCAGTACATTTGCTTTAGAATTATATTATAGAAACTGGATAAGAGAAATGTTCAGCTAAACTGAAATTCTGAAGTTTCACCTGGTAATTCTCATTACTGAAATTTTAGCCATATTAGGCTATTGATGAAGCCATGTTTCTGTAATTTTTTTTTTTAAATCTGATTCTCTTAAGATTATGTTTCAACTGTGTATATTGGAACAGTTTCCAGCTTCTATCTCTTAAAACAATGTCTAGGTTGCATCCTGTCCCCCTGCAGGTAAGACTGGATGGCATGGAATCTCTTCTCTTTGCCCTGGTTTCTATGGAAAGGACACACAGATGTGTGGGTCCAAAGTGGTCCACAGTTCGTGTGAGAGTTCAAAATTGTGGGACAACAGGCCTGCACTTGCTGTACAGATGCAATAAACCCTTCCTGCCTTCAGAAGGTGACTTTTGGGAGTGTTTGGTCTGACTGTTTCCAGAGCACTGAGAGACTGGGATCTGCATCTATGAACTGGTTAGGCTAATCAGGCTCTTTCTTGTGCAATGTCTGGAGAGTATTTCAGGGAGAAAGTCGTAACAGCTTGTATGCTAAATTTTCAGTCAATAGGAAATGTCAAATACAGAGGTACATCTTAATGTTTTTTGGTCTTTGAGGGTATTTGGTATAGAACTTGTGAGTGTAGAAGTACCCTGTGCTGTTGGGTAATTGTCTCTGTTTAGGCACCTAAATTACTTCTTTTAAAAGTGGAACAGAGATTACGTGTCCCTTCTAAACCACAATGGGAATTCAGTACTGTTTTTCTTTAGTCCTCTGTCCCTCTGCTATCATCTGAAAGCTTCCTGGCGCATTACACCAAGCCACCCTGTGGGAGAGGTGGACTCTGCCCTCTGCAGTACAGGAGTTGAAGCCCATACCTGCTCCCTCTCTGCTCTGAGGTGGGAGTGCTCATTCACCCATGATGGGTGATTTTTTTTTAAAGGCAAGAATGCAAAGTATCGTGTGCCAAAGAGAAGAGGCACAAAGAAACATGTGACGCCCTAGGCCAAGTTTTAGAGTTATCACATTAGAAGTGAGTTTTGGAGACTGCAAATGGATTTTATCCAGCAGGTTTAATACACACAAACCAGGCTTAAAATAAATGCGTACACTGAATACTTTTGCTAAGTATTTGTTGAACTTTTTGACAAATGCTTCCTTTTAAGTAAAAATAAATAGTTTTAAAATATCTTCAATAGACTTCAGAGTCATTTAATCTGATGTAATCTCATATAAAATACGGTTTTGTGTACAGTGTGCTATCTAATTAAAGAACAGTTAAAACAAGGACAGCAGCTATTTATTTTTTGATGCTTTAAGCATATTAGGAAAGGTTAAGCACTTAAAATTATATTGTTCGGTATGACACAGAAGAATTAGTTTTCTCCTTTGCCCTATTTCCATTTTCACAACCAGAAATGAAATGAAAGTTTAAAAGAGAGATTATGTCAAAAAGGCCAAAATTGTATCAAACCTTGATGGCATATGAAGCCAGAAATTTTCCTAAATAGGAAAACCAAGAATTCCTTAGAGGTCACAGAGTACTAGGCTAAAATGAAGGCATTACAGCTAATATCCTATGTGCTTTGGTAGGTGAGGGCAATGTTACAGCCCCTGTGAGACAATTACTAGGCAAAACGATTTGAAGCAGTTTTGTGGTTGCTCTGTCTTACAAAACAAGTTAGACTGCAGCTGCCCAAGGGATCTAGACCATACAAAGGTAGTCACATTTTTCCCTATTTTCTCTTTCAGTTCTGACCAAAAAGTCTGCAGATGTACTCAGAAATCTGCCCAGTAGTAATTAGATTAGCATAGTAATTGGACTGTAACTCCATTTATTAATGTAAATGAAGACTAACTCATTTTTTCAACCATTTTTTGTTCTTTTAGCAAATAGAACAGCTTATTTGATATCACATTTAGTTGACTCTTTTTTTTTCCAGATGTCATTTTTTGATAGGCGAGAAAGTTCCTTCAGGCTTAAAGGTTATGTCATTGTATATGAACATGGAAATTTTTAAAAAATGTTTAATCATTTATAAATCACTGTTTTCTAATCTTTGCTGAAAGATATACTACGTCTCAATATGAAGGTAGGAGTATATACATAAATGTATAAAAATTATCACTTTGGGATACTGTATGTATATCCGTTTTCCTTGGAATTTCCTCATTTCAGTTATTACCTGCTCATTCTGCAGATGTATCTCACAGTCCACACCCAACATTAGCCTAATTCATTGGTTTTTTCAGTTCTATTTTGGTTGTCTTTTACTTAATCTAAATCAGACATATTGCTTGCCCCATTTCCTTAGTTAATAGAATGTACTCAGCGTGACTTACAAAGTCTTGTACCTTTTGACTGAAAGGTGATCTGAAAAGTTTTAAAATAGAAGCAAATAACTTCCAGGAAACCTGATTTGCTGAGCTGAACTGACAATACTTAAATTCCTTCACAATATGTGTTTGTTAGTATCTTATCTTCTATTTATTTGCCTTTATATAATTTATAAATATATTATATGTATATAATATGTGGGAATGGATATTATTTAACATACAAAATGATCTGTTAATGCATGAGCAAACACGCACACATTASTTACTGGATATTTGAAAACTATTCCTTCTCCTTCTGTGAGGTAAGACTTGCAATAAGACGCCTGATGCTGTACTGCGCCAATGCTAGTGTTCCTTATGGATCGCAGTAAAAAAGTACTCCATAATTATTGGATTAAACCACTATTTATTGGAGCTATCATGAGAAAGAGAAAGAGGGTAGTAACTTATGTCCCTTCAGATGCTGTACAGGGGGCTGTACAGTCAGGGCATAGCATGCTGTGCAAATCCTGTCCAGGAAGGGATTCAGAACATTGTGGTCTCTGGACTTTTTATAGTATTTTCTTAGACATACAGAAATGTGAGATAAAGACAAGGGTATGATGTTGGCATCATCACCAGGTGCCAAGTGGGAGCGTGTACAGGCATGTCCTTCTCAATTAGTCAAATAAGTTTATCCTGAGTCCAATGCCTGCTCGGGTCAACTTCTATGTGGATCACTAACTCCACAATGTACAATGGTCCTCCAGGTAGGTTCACTACGTATGCCTCTTTTGTAAGTGTATTTTAGTCTTTTACCATTCCAGAAAAGAATCAACACTAATTGTTGATTAAGTTCTTGTTAAATTTGTTGAAGGCTTTTTTTTCCCCTACGGTGTCATAACATATTTAATTATATAATAAATTAGATACGCAAACCCAAATATGAGGGTTAATTTCCTTGAATATCATTTGGAATGACTTGGGGGGGAATTTTTCCTTTTTGCATTTATGATTATGTATCAAGTGAGAAAAAGTAAAAAAATAGAGAGGATGATCACCTATTTAATTCTTAATCAGACAGATGAGATGTGCCTTTTACTCTGTTTTAGTATTATACATTTGGCCTAACCCTGCAGTGCATGGGTTTCTGATCTGACTTCCTCCTCAACATTATTAGTATCTAATTAGCTGCAATCTTCTATGAAGATAAATACTGGGTTTTATTTCCTCAGTTGACATGCATATCTATACACATGCATGCATGCGCACGCGCGCGCACACGCACACACACACATTTCAACTCCAGTTGAATGAAAAAGACTTTCAAATGATGCATTGCCACCTTCAACACATGAAGGACAGAAAAGAAAACCCACCTGACAAAAAACTCTTGGATCTGTGAACAGTTTAGGGGAAGGAAGACTGAAGGGAAGGTGCCTGTTGTTTTTTCACTAAAGTTCATATTCTGATATAAGCATAGGCTGTAAAATTCATATGCCTTCAAACTGCAAATACAGAATTCTTGCAGATGCAATACAAACAAATACTTAAAGTGGTAAAAATAGCAGAAATGACAGGAAGAACTGCAGGGTACAATTTAGTTGACAAAGTTGAAGAGGTTCTTGTGTTGTGGAAGAATGTCATTTGTGCAAAGCATGTTCTGTGTGAGGAGCAAAAAAGTATGACCTCGCCACAACACCTTAACAGTTTGATTGCTAGCTGGGAGAACAGTGTTGATAAGTTTGTAAGATATTTATTTCTAGCTCTGTTGAAACAGAGGTGGACATGTCTGAGATCTGTGATATCTGTGGTATAAACAAAGCTATAGCCTCGCCCTTTTGAAAAGGTCAGGTGCAACGTTTCCTAAGATGCTGGGCAAACTTGCAGAGCAAGAAAGGGGCTGAAGGAAGTATTCAGAGGGAATGTGGGATACACAACCAGAAACAGCATGTCAGCATGGCTGTGTGACCAGGTTAAAATAGGGCAAAGAGGCTTAAACACAGTAATCTGATGAGCACTTTTGGCACTCCAGGTCTCAAGCAGTGGAAGATGGATAACCTCTATTGTCCAAATTGGAAGAATGGAATTCTTTTCAGAATTAAAACTTGATAATCCCTCCATTTCAGTAGTAGAGGTCACCTGGCAAAGGATAAGGGGATAACCACACCACCCCCACCCCCAGTTTCCTGGTTGTAGGAAGTTCTTGAAATACGAATAGGATGTGTCACTTTGCTATTTGTCAGGGATTTTTGTAATTTTTTTTAAGTGCAGAATGACTAGATTCAAACCAGGTTAAGGTTTTACCAGCACACGCACACTCCCATGTAAATCACTGCTGATCACTCCTATTTCATGCATCTTGGACATACTTTAACTGGTACTAAATGAGTGGGAACTGTGAGATTTAGTAGTCATTTAATTGCTAGTTCTGTGAGCAGCAAATGAGCCAGCAACAAAGGAAATAGCTCTTCTACATGCCTTAAAAGTTAAATGCACTTTTATGTACTTTACCAAGCAGGGAGAAATTTAAGTCCAGGCTTATGGCTTTGTTGAACTGAGGTGAATAAGTATGTGTATATATATGTTTTATCACCAGTGAAAACTTTTCATCTCTCTTGAAATCTAATCATATTCCTTTCAGTTCTAGTAAGAACTACTGAAAACAAAGCAGCGGTGCAATTACAGTATATTTTCTTCCTCAGTGTAAAAAAGTGATTATAAACTGTGAATTTCTACTGTGCATTTTGCTTTTTGCGTAATTTAATTACTGGTGAATCCGGTTCTCTGTTTAATTTGATCAAATTCGAGGGAACCAAATTATTTGTATTAATAATAATGTAACTTCCACATTTTAACATTGATCAATCTTTTCTAATTAGGGTAGGTACTAGGATAATTCAATCACTGATTATAGAAAGGCACTGGGGGAGCTGGCCTGCTGAGTAAGAGAGGAACGCTCAAGAAGTCAGAAGGTGACCAGGTGACAGATTTGTTTCTCAGATGTTGTTGCTGGCACTACACCGCCGTGGCTATCTCGTGCTGTATGAGCTGTGGCACCATGTGCACTCTGCTAGCCACAGGGCGGGAATGATCAAGAGCTTATTTTAATCAAAGTGATTGAAAAATAAAAGAAGGGCGAGATCTGAGCTTAGAGAATCTGCTTTACGCCATCTCACTGTCTGCTGAGGACACCGATTGCCCAAAGCCATGCTCTGACAGGTCAGCTGGGCCTTTTCGGTGGTGCCACACTCCCGAAACAACTGTCAGCAGTGTCTAGCTACAAGATTTCTATAACCATTATATTAAACTACACAGTTTTACCTTTTTTTCCCCACACGCTGCGAAGAAAAGAGAATGAGGATGCTGGGACTACTTCACTCTACCATGACCTGTAGAACCACAAGCCTTTCTAATAAAAATGTCTTTCTAAAAGCTTGTACCTATTGCTACAATAGAAAAAACCGATGAAAACACATATAATTCAGGGTTTTTTTAAAATGTTTTTGTGTGTATCAGAGATATGAAAAATTAACAGTTTTAACCATATGCATTATAAAATGCCAAATTTAAAATATGTTGGACAAATAAAAATGTTTCATTGTATCTTGATTCAGCATTAAACTAAGCCCAGCATTTTTCTGTTAACAGTGTTTTTTTATTTTTTCCTTCCTCATTATCTTGCAATTCAACCCTTTTTTTTTTTTCTGTTTTGGAAATGTCTTGATAAGATTTTAAACAACTTTTTACTTCTCAGTAATTTTTGAAAAGTATAGGTGTCAACAGTTGTCTTTTCCTATAAATTGTTTTGAAAAATTTTCAGAAAGACATTCATTACAAAATGTTAAACTGCTATATTTCTTCAGCATTAGGTCCAGGCCTACACATAACCCTGGGACTTACTTCGTGACCATCCCACATCTCTTATGACTATTAGTAATCACAAAGCCAATGACTACTGCCCGTCAATGCAGAAAAAATAATGCATCCAAAGATACATTAAAGCAAAGAAGTAGTTAAAGCACAACAAAGCAAAAACCCTTTTGATAAACTTGACTCATAGAGGAAGAAGACAAAATGTCAAATAGAAAAGAAATTACAATATTAAAACTCTCACACGCTGAAATTCCTTTTAATGCAAACTGTGTTATTCACTGCGTAAGTTCATCATTATTTCAATACTGCATTCAAAATGAAATGCAAGTAACGTGATATTAATTTGCTTTTCAGGATGACTTGTTTTTTTCTGTCAGGTACCCTAGATTTAGGAATTCACTATTCTGCTGTGACAGACTCAGATCGGATGACTTTGAGGTGATAATATAACATTGTTCATTTTTCCCATGGTGGGTTGGAATGAGGTATTAAGGAAAATATAAAAGAAAAAATCCAGTTAGGCTCTGTAAGAAAAGCTTTATGTGAAACATAGTGGGGGAACATTCAGTTAAAGGTGGTTGGTAAGTTTGTATGTTATGATTTTGTTATTCTGTGTTTTATAAAAGCATCTATGACTTGGAATGGAGTCTTTAAAAGTAAATACAAGTAAATACAAGTGAGTGCAGGCCTTTCATGTCTGCTAAATCCCCGCTGTTTTTAATGTACATTATTTTCTCCTGAGCTGTATTTTATGCCAAAATCTTCTCAAACAGTAGGTTGTCTAAGGAACAAGCTGAGAGTAAAAATTGGTGCACACCTGTACCAAGAAGAAAAAAGCTGATAAGAAACTAGGTGTTTTGGAGTTCAAAAGTGGTCTCTAGGGCTTTGGTTGGATTTTGAAAAATTGCTCAACTGCACAAAAGAGATTTTGGAAGACTAACAGTGAAGATATTAGGCTTTCAGTATGAACTCCATAAAAAAAATTATTGCATTAGTGGGAGTTCATGTGCTGAAAGTAAGCTAGAAACCTCTGTTTAGAGCAGAATTCTCATGAATAGTGAAACCACTAATTTCTTTTGGTCCTTTTAAATAAAATCCAATAAATTTTCAATGGCTAATACATTCTTCTTTCATAAGACCTATAGTACTTTTGAAATACCTCTCAGAAAGTACCTCTTTCTGAGACTGATCTTGTTTGGGTCATATGTAAAACGCATCTGCAAGGAAAAAGAAAAAAAGAGAGAAGAGAGAAAAAAAACAAAAAAAATCTAGTGGTGTGAACTTTCTCCTAAAGGTTTTTTTTTTTTTCCTTATAATAGTTTCAAATGCCAATTAATATAAAGCTACTGGAAATTTCCAGGCAGGTGGCAGTCCAAGAGACTAGTATCTCCTCTCTATTCCTAAAACAGGTTCATCTGTAACAGTCAAGGAGAGAGCTTATCCTGCTGATGCTCCTCACATGGTCCAAAGGGAGTTTCCCCTTGGGATAATTAAAAAGAATCTCTTTTTTCATTCTCTTCTCAGTCTCACTGTAAACCCTACAAACATGGACCTTGCCACCTGACCGATGGCCTCTGTAGCCCAGTGTCCTCACCATCCCCTATCGGCCTCATCAGAGTGAGAATCACATCTTCCTAGTATAGCCTTTTTCGTAGCCCATCAGGAGAAAACTTTTAGGGAAATTCTCCTTCTTGTCAGTTACCGGTTTTCAAAAAAAAGATGACTGTTCTTTTTTAAAAAAAATTTCCTCTTTGTTTTTATTACTGTAATTCTAGACATTTCTGTTATTTCTGTGGTATGTGCCAGTGCCATTGTTTCACTATTCCTATCATCCTGCCACTAATCTTGCTATTTCTACTTGTCTGCTAACCTAACATTGCAGAGCAGAAGCTTCTCTTCCTAGAAGCTCTTCCCTGCCCTTGCTACACTTATGTAAATAACTGGTGCAAAATCTACCATTCATTTATACAGTTGTTCTTGTATTCATTCCTTGAGTCTTCTCTATTTCCTGTTGAAATGAGTGGCTTTATATTTCTTTTATATTGCTTTATATTTCTGTTTTCCATTTATGTAAAATTAAAATGTGATATTTAAGTGGAACATAGGTATAGAGCCTGGAAGTAGACCATTTTGTAACGTCAGAGCTGGAGTCAGGTCTAGGAATTTGTTGTGAAAAGTTGCATGTTTCCTCTTTGAACCATGCATACTTCTTTCACTATTCTGAGTATTGTCCTGCCATTTGTCTTCCTCGTTAGTTTGGAAACCATTGCCATATAATAGAATTTCATTCTAGCAGAGAAAATATTGTTGCAAATTAACAGGCCAAGGAAAAGAAGAGAACACTGGGTGAGAGGGATGGGTAGGAATTTTTCAAGAGTATTTTTCATCAGAAAAGAGATACCATTCATTCAAAAAGCCATTTTTTATTTAACCTGCAATTCAAGCCACCATTTTTAAGTCTTAAAGTCATGAAAATGATAACTTTTCTTTTTCAAAATGAAAGGTTGATTTTATTCCAGATCACATTTAACTTGGTATATAGTTACTGCATGCTTAAAAAAAGAAGTAAAATAGATAAATATCTATGTGAAACATTTCTGAATTTTAGTAACAGAAAATTATAAATTACCAAATGCATTTTATTTGTTCAGTTTTTGTTACAGTTTGGGATAGCTGATCTCAAACTCTTTTCGGATAGGCAACTTTCCCAGCCTTTTTGGTTAGGGCATTATGAATGTCTGARGGACAAAAGAAAAGCTAAGAAGATAAAATAATAGGTCAGTTTTTGATGAGCAATCTCTGTGATCAGAATGTTATAAAATAAGTAACATCATGAAACATTTGTTCTCTGTGTAAAAGATCCATGAAACTTGCTTAAAGTTTACAAGCCAATATTTGAAAAATTACATTTGTCAGAAAACTTTGGATTAAACTCTGTATCTTAAGATTTTTTCTGATGTTAGTATAAGAAAAATGTTGTATTTAAGCAAGTTTGTCACAATGAATCATGTTAAAATAGGGTTCATGTGTTCTGAGAATGTTGTTCCTGGCATATTGTGCCTTTGCAAGCTGAAAAAATGCAAGGTTTTACCTCATCAAGCAGCCTTTGACCTCTCATTGAATGCTCACAATACATTTGTTGTTAGAAAAAAAATATTTGCCAGGAAAAAACGTAAGACACATAAAGTCAACTCACATTTGAGCAAAATACATTCCCTACCCTGTATATTTGCTTTTGGCATGTTCTATTTCTGCTTTGCCTACCAAGTCCGACATACCTGTTGACCCTCCTGCTAGATTGCAAAGAGGTGGTCTCAGAGAGGTGACTCCACTTCAGTGTTTCTTTGACAAAGTCATAAAAGGGTTCAAAAGTGCTTGCAAGTATTTGGAAAAGCTTAATTTTTTTTTTTTTTTTTTTTAAGAAGAAAAATATAGAACTTTTACCTATATCTATATCATTTATATCTATAAATAAAATATATATGAATGCCTAAAGTAAGCCAGTTCAAAACATGGTTTGTTTTTTTTCTCCCTTAATCATTTGACAGTGACATTCTGTAAATTTGAGCCATTAGGAGGTTACAAAAAGATGGCAAGTTAAAAAGGGGAATCACACTTTCAGAAAGCTTGAGCTGAGCTGTTCAAAATCATACCAAAAAAGGAAAATACTAATGTGCAAGAATCTCATAGAAACAGAAGTACATAATTATTATACCTAATAAATTAATTCCCTTCTCTGCTCCCTATTAATTCCCTTCTAGCTGCTATTCTGCAGGGTGGCTGGTTCTTCATCCAGCTCTACAGGTGTTTGCCAGTATCTGGAATCATCCCCATGCCCATATATATGACAAGATTGCTTTTTACCTTCAGGACAAAGACGGTGCCTGCTTCCCACCATCATGTTAGCATGGAACTGGGAGCCTTGTTTGTCCTTTTCCTGGGTGATGGGTATTTTGAGCTACTGTTATTTTTTTTTCCCCCACTTATTCTCATTCTGCAAATCACAATTGCAGAATTGCAGACTTTCTCAGATCCATCTAAGGACTCTGTTTAGTGGTTTACTTGGTTACAAAGGAGGGTATTGTAACCATTTAATGTTGATCGTGTAATCAAGTGCTCTGCAGCACCCTCCAAAAATAGATATCTCTTGCCATATGAAGAAATTGTAATACTAACTTCATGATGTTCCTCTTTAATCACTTCTACAGCACATTGTGGATTAAAATCCTTATAAAAGCCTGTCATTTTGATCATTACTTTAAAATGCTGTTGACACAATAAAATTTGCTCAGTCATGTCTTGCACACTTAGAGGGCAAGAAGTTACTAAATTTAAACTTCTAAAAAACAGAAAATGAAATATTAAGGCAAGCACAGATTTATTCTGTAAGACTTTATATCTGAACTGACATCTTTCCCCACCATTAGTATTGCTCAATTACTTATGCTTTTTCTTATGCGCTGTGGGAATATCTTCATGGCCACACAGCTTCACTATTCTCTTCTTCCCTGGGCACTATTTGTACCTCAGTTCAGAAAACAACACACATGTAGATCTCCAAGAATACAAAGTTAGGGAAAACACTGCTCCTTCCCCTATGTCCTCTGGGACTGGTACTGGGAACAAGAAGAGGTTCAGACGCTAACACGCTGCCACATGATGGCAGGTTCTTCATCTCTTGCAGCCTTCATATCAAGAAGATAGGCTGTCAGAAAGTTGTAAGTTTAACACATGCAAGCAGTAATAATTCAACAGCCTCTGCTAAGGGATAGGATGAACTAGTCATGCTTTCCAGCTAGAAAAACTTATGAAGCAATGTGAAAAATATACAAGGAAATACAAAGAAAAGGCAGTCATCTTTAAACTGATAGTAACATGTATTATAGATGTGTTACTCTGAGGTGAAACCATACTGAATGATGGGCTCGCTAGAGACAGAATAGAAGAGCTTTTGCTGCTGTTGGTTCAAACATATATTAAGGAAGTATGTGTTTCCTATTTTGGTGCTGGCTACTATAAATATAAGGATCTTACCATGAAGATTGACATTATCCAGGATTTAGTGAGCACTGAATATAATATATATATGTGTGTATATATATATATAAAAAAAATAAAAGACTAAAACCCAGCAGCAACTCTCCGTACAGTAGTGGAAGAGTATTAACATTTAAGTTTGAGTGGTTTATGTGGAGGTTGTGTAGGCCAAATGCAGTCAGGAATAAGCCTGAATTTTAGGATTTTGTTCTAAAAAGCTCATGCATTGTGTACTGGACTTATTCAGCATTATACGTCAGATGAGTGTTCAAATTTAGGAAAGTTGGAGCCTTGCCCATAGAGTACTACTGAAGAGATATTAGGCAAATTAAACTGAGGAATTTCAGCTTGCCTTGCTATAACTTTTCATTTCAGAAATAGATTGTACATAAGGAATTGGTGGATAACCTTAACTTCATGACAGTTTTTCTGCAATTGAGTTAAAGTGTAATAAAAATATTGTTATTATATTGCTACTATTATTACATCATTATACACTGTTTTAAAAGGAGGTAAAGTGAAATTTGGTCATTACTGATATGTTTCAATCTCTACTATTTTTATATTAAATCTTTGAAAATCTTCACCAAATGTAAATGGTTTAGGAACATATATAGTGTGGAAAGAAAAATATTTGAACGGATCAGATCATTGCCAGTGCATGCTAAATTTTAAAATAATTACTCAACATCTTTTTTGGACTGCGGGCCAAATATAAGTACTGACATTTCTCCAGCATTAAATTATGTTTGCTTGTCATTAGTGTGTATGAGCTGCCACAGAACTTTGTTTCTAATATGCCAATTTTGGCAACAGGGCTGCAGAGTCGTCTTTATCCAAGAGCATCTTGAGGTAGAAAATTTCTCATTTATCAAAATACCTCTTCTCTCAGTTCCACTCTGTCTAACAACTTGCAGCTGTAAACTTATATTTGAGATCCTCTCTGCAGTTCTGTGGACTTGCCCTCTCTTTCTGTCTTTCTTAAGTAACATACAAAAACTATTTTGGTGTGGACTGTTTTCTGCTTGTCACAACACAAATTAGAGTGACGTCTTTTAGAATGATACTGATTTTTGTAAACACAGTTTACAGAATTCTCCCTCATCTTTGTGACTAAAATCAGGGACACTGGCACCTCTTCAGCACTATTCTTGGCAAATCTGAAAAAAATTCCCAGCTGTTACACAGGGCACTATAATTTTACACAAGAAAAAACACCAGTACTCCAACCATAAGTGAACTAAGGTGGAAGAAGAGACCAAGGATATTTTATCTCAGAGATCTAAAATTAAAATTACCAGTTGGCAATAATCACTTTTACAGGACCTCATGTGTGTGTGTGCGTGTGTATAAAAATTTCTCCACAAAGTTACCTGGAGACAAGGAGAAAGGAAACTCTGGATACCATGCTTTTAAAGAGGAGAATTTAGGTTACTACCTATAGTCTTAGTATTGTGTTCTCTTTTTCAATTGAACTCTTTGCCAAACAGCTCTCCATCTTTCTAGGGTCATAGTCTTTGCTCATGCACTAATAGAGTTTCAATTTCTTCTGTAATACATTTGCAGGCTTTCTCTTTCCTATTTTGTTTTGTTGAGCAGCACACTGAAACAGTCTTTTATTCCAGCTAAGAAATAAACTATTTTTCTGTCACAAAAGCATCTCCAGATCCAGTCAGGAAGAGGTAGTACAGGCATAAAGAGTTGTTTTAAGATGGGTGGGTGGGTGGGGGGGAAAGATAATATGGTTACAAAGAGAAATCCTTAAAAGTAAAATATTTCTTGAAAATCTTTTTCTTTAATACCTGCATTATAATTGAATCTTTAATTGCATGATCATGTACTTTCCCCATGCATGAAAGTGAAAAATACTACAACTTCATGAAATCCCGATGGGTTTACATGAAACCAAGAAATAATGTTTCTTAGATGTTTGATCCAAACCTTACAGAATGAAAAAGTCTGCTGTCAGCTAAGGAATTCCTCAAACAGGTGGTTTTTTTTTAAGGAGTGGAAATGTCTAGGCAAATGACACTTCCATCACTATCATTCCACCTACATCATAGGAAATACAAGGTTTATGAGTAGAAATGCATAGAAATTCTGACCTCAGAGAGAGATTCCTAGATATTCATTATCCCATAAGCTTTACAGAAAGGCTTGCATGGTATAAAACTCCCTGGTTTTGGTATAGTAACAAAATTTATACAAATAATTGCAATGAATTTCAGATAATGTAATGTTATGTAGCAATGCATAGTAAAATAAAGACAAATGGGGTTTTTTCCCTTTATTGGTCAATGTGTTTGCCCATTTAAGAAAGTCCTTCAAAACTTTCTGCAGCTGATGGTTTTTCTCTATCTATAGACATTTATCTTGTTTGAAATTAGGCATACATAAATTGCATCTGAGTCACCTCGGTGAATGACAAGCTCTCACTTTTACACTCCCTGTGGTTGGTATCCATACCTGGGCTGAAATGCTGGTGCAAATACTTCTTACCATTTTTGCTGGTGAGGAGAACGACATTCAGTGCAGTAAAGTACTGTTTTTATTTGGTATCACAGCAGGTTTTGGAATTTTCTTTAAAATATGAAAGACACTGCCTTAGAACAAATTTGGTACAATATAAGATAAGCCAACCATCTGAAGAGAATGAGACATAAGCAAAAGTGGAGATGGACATTGCAGTAGGTATATATTTTAATTTAATAATTTTGCTATTAATGCAAGTGATGGAAATAACTTACTTTGCTTTTATTTAAAAGAGGGACATTTACTTCTGATAAGCTTCATTTCGTTCTGTTAAATACCAAATTATCTGATTATTTGTTGGTGCTAAAACTGAGAAAAAACTGATCAAGATAATTTCATCCTTTACAAAATGTTACTCCTACCATAACCCTCACAAAGTTAATAAAATGTTGCATCATCTGATGTGTATTACCTTTAAACTGAGAACTTGTTAGGGTTATTCTTGCATTCCCAAGAGCTTCTGGCTAGTGTGTAAGCTCTGCAACCTTATGAACACACGTGATGGTGTGAACTGAAGGGTACTGTGGAGGACTTGCTCATTCCTTCATTTTCTAGAAGGTATGGGAATCTCATTGCTATTCTTTGCCCTATTGGAGTTCAGTGGTCATTTTCCCTCCTATGTTTTAACTTTTTCTTGATGGTTATATTTATTTTCTTTGCTATCTTTCAAGCAGTTGCGTATACCTTTCTTCTCTAACTTATTGAAAAGACCCAACACTTCGTGGTTTTTTCTTTCTTTTTTTTTTATTTTTTATTTTTAATAACTATGAGTGAGAAACAATAGGCTCTCTGTAGGTGTACAGGATTCACTCCCGATGACTTGTGTGGTGCTTTTTGCATTCACACCAACAAAGGAGCAGGGCATGTTTTTTGCATGTTTTAACCCATGAAAATATTGACGCTTCTTACAAGGACAAGCCATTGGAGATGGTGGAACAGAAAGAAGCAATAGGAGCAACTCCTATCATAGGAGTTTCCAAATGCTCTTGATCATCTGCTCTCACTTCTCTCCCCCATATCTAGCTCTGGGCCACTGGCTTACATTGCTTGATCTGTCTCCCTTTTATTTATCTCCATCTCCTCTTCCAACTTTTCCATCACTGTGGCAGAAGATGTATGCCCTGTAAGGAACTCCTCCATTCCAACTTTCACGTATATCTCAGCAAGCCTTATTATTCCCAGGCTGGTGTGCTTCATGACATTATCTGCCTGGTTTGTGCCCACAGCCTCCCTCGCTCTCCGGACTCTTATATACCCTAAACAGGCACACACAAAGAACCTAAAAATCCTTTACTACCCCCTGGTTTTGCACCTTCTGTTTGATTTTGCAGGAACTGTGTTTTCATTACTCTGTTGTCTTTCCTTTTCTCTCTGAGTTAATTAAAATTAATTGATTAATTGCTACCCTGTTATAGCAGCTACCCAGCTGGAAAAATATCAGTGTGCAGAGTGATCATATGTGTAGAGCATGTCTAATTTGTTATCTTATGTAAAAGGGCCAGAACTCCTTTTAAATTAGCTTTAGCAAGGTGGATTTTCCAGAAGAAACAGTTAAGATGGAGTACAACATAACTAGTTACAGGTTCTACCCAGCTTTCTGCAGCGGGCACATTTGAACTTAGGTGTACGGATGTAGTTCTGGATCCATTGAAACAACTTCAGAAATCACTCTTTTTCTGTTAAAATGGTTTCTCTGGACTCTTGCACTTGGCATTGTCACCAATACATCTTGCAGGCTCTCTGGTGCATGAGCAATTTGCACATTTAGGGAAAAAAAAAAAAATCCCTTAATAAAATTTTGGCTATCGTTTTCCCAGTGAGGCAACAGGGGCT
Organism: Phoebastria nigripes; assembly: GCA_035582835.1. NCBI lineage: Eukaryota > Metazoa > Chordata > Aves > Procellariiformes > Diomedeidae > Phoebastria > Phoebastria nigripes. The sequence continues at coordinate 358,992 of JAYKAV010000555.1, forward strand.
GGGTACTTTCAGAAGTCAATGGTGGCAATTGAAATTATGTGTTTAGAGACCTACTGTAAGTCCTATTTGCATGCTACAACCAAAGTAAATCCCCTTTATTATGGATTTTGTAAAAATTGTGCCTTTTTTCAGTTACAGGGGTTTGCAAGTATATGTAAAATCCACATACACATTAGCAGTCATCCTTATTTTTCATGTCATTTTGTGATCAGCTCCAAAATTGTACATTCCTCTCCCGATTCAAAAATTTGAAAATACAAATTCCAAATGATATTTCACCTGAGACCAAAATCAAAAAACACCACAGAAATATTTTCTGGTTATTGAAGTGTCTGTAGAAAGGAGGATTTGCTGTAGTTCAGAATATGGTAGGAAGATATACATGTCATGTCACCTCTGTAAAGTTCTTCCAGTATCTGCCAGAGACAGCACCTGAGTTTGTTGGTTTTCTTTGAATCTGCGCACTAATGCATTTGGTTACTGTTGGAATAGTTAGTGTTTGTGCCCATGAGTGAGTTAGAAAATTAATTTCTGAGGGCATGTTTTCCTTGTTCACCTAGAAAATGTGGTACAGTATATGGTATGTCTCTCTAACTTATAGGAACAAGCAGATCAATGAAAAAGAAATGATGAAAATTGGGGAAAATTGTCAATTTATGAATTATTTATTTTAATAAGCTATAGATTCACTTATAATTCCTTTCTAAAACCATAGATTTGTGCCTAAATATGTGTCGTGTATTTAAAGGTGTAGCATCTTACCTAACCTTATCCAATAACTACATCATACCTATTGAATTAGGTAGGCGAAGTCATGAAAAACTTAGTTCTGTATTAAATACAGAAATTTTGCTCCACRCTATGCTAATGTAATTATTTTGTGGTTAAAATTGTTTATTAACACATTTTTTCCTCTTATTTTATTTTAGGATTTTCTCTAAAGCTTAAATAAAATATTCAGATTCAAAGGCATGAGTTGACATTTAAACAAGTAATGATTAGTACTTTTTTCAGATAAGCCAATCACCAAAAGAATTTGACCTTATTCTTTTGAGCAGTGAACGTTAATATTTAGGGGTTTATATTTTTCAAGGCCAGTTTCTTGTTAGGAGTACTTGGGAACTTGTAAAAAGTTACAAGGAAATGCAACTTTTACAGCACAAAGAACTAAAGGCCAGACCTCAATATTAACATAAATAAAGCTTCTGACATCTAAGCAAATAAGATAGATTTGCAAACAGATTAAACTTAAAATGAATGCAGTTTATTTATTTAACGGAAAGTGAAATCAAATAAAATACAATACAAAAGGGCATCACTGAAAAAAAAAAATCAATATTCCTCCTATTTACAGAATCTATTGTAAAAATCACCATTTAGAAGAAAAAGGATGTTACTTTGGTAGGAAAAAAAATCACCATCACTACGACCACCACCACYACCAAAACCAGGTAGATCATATAATTAAAATAAATTATATTTCCTTAAAGAATAATTAAAACATTTCTAAATCTGGATAGAAATGCTTAAGCATTTGCTTAAGCAATGTCTTCTTCAGTTTTTTTGGGGTTTTATCATTTTATATTTGGAAGGACATAGCTACATTTTTATTTATTAAGCCCATATAATTTAATTCATCTGTATCTTCCTTGCAGACAGCAGAAATCTGCTTTCCCTGAGACAACTTTATTATTTGTTGGTGGTTCATGGAACAATAAACACAAAAGGGACTTTAAAAATTTGCATTATTGTCATGAAATGTTTTGCTAGGTTTTGTAGAGAACAGTAGCATGTGGAATAATAAATTAAGATATGATAGATTTGTTGGAAATAAGAGTCTCAAGATTAATTGATTTGGGAAGTTAACTCTTAGTTGAAAGGCACAGATAATAATTTTACCAGACATTGTTAACTTCATTTTCTGAAATGAATTCATCATTGTCTATGTTCCTGAATATCAGAGAAATGTTCACACACATATCTCAATGATGAGTGTGTGAAGAGTGTGCACCCTGCGTGCAACTGGCTGGAATTTCTTTTTTTTTTTTTTTTCCCCTCACCATCAGTGCTCCTCATCAGTTGAAAGAATGGAAAGTAAGTAATCTGTAGTATATTCCAGTGGTGTCAATCAGAGCAAACAATTCAAGGTAGGGACAACAACAAAAAACAAACAAAACCAAAACAAAACAAAAGACATATTCAAATGTGGATTTGTTTACTACCAGGTTTTACTGTGTTTGATATTTCATTTCTGCTTCAATATAACGTTTAACGAAAGAAGCCATTTTTGTGATGTCTTCCTTGTGGTATGGAAGGTATGGGTAGGATTCATTTGGCCAAATTTAATCATGTAGAAATATGATGTAGCCACCTGATGCTCGCTGTATAGTCCATGGAAAAGAAGGCACCTCTAGAAGAAGGCTCATGCCACCCATAGACAGAAAAGGTCAGCAGAGCCGCTGATTGGTTTTCACCACCTCATTAATTACAAAAGAAAGCCTAGATCTGGATGGCTTACTTGAATGGGACATGAACCTTGCTCAGTGCCTCTGTGTGCTTCGGAAGTAGGATGTAACATTTCATTTTATGTGATATTCCTGTGGGATGGACCCGCGTAAATATGTGACACATAAAACTCACAATGGGGATGCAAAGTAGTTACAATACTATGTTCTGTGGTAATACATGTTGAAAAAAATGTGTGGTGTGTCTCCAAATGCTACTACAGAACAAATCCTCCATTGCCGTTCATATGCCACAAGCCCATGAAGCATAGAAGGAATTATTAATGAAAGAGCACTTTGCTGCATCTTCCACCTCGGAAAAGATGGAGCTTGATGTATTATCCATTGGATGAACCCACAGTGGTTGCATTTGATGGTTAAGCTTTTGTGTGCAAAATGTTGTCAAAAGAACAAAATCTGTGGTAAAACTGACACAATTAAATGTAATAGTTGCCTGGAGCAATTGTGGAGTGTTACATTATTCTGTGTAACTACAGGAATTCTGAAATAAATGTAGTCTTTAAGAGACCATCTCAAATCAATCACTTTTACAAAACCACTGGAGTTATAAAAGATGGCCTGTAAGGGAGACCAATAGGTGGAATATCTAGTATCAATTGGAGGGTCACTGAATAACTTCTTTCTAGAGTCTCTTTTTTTTCTGTTTAATATGTTAATTTTTCAAGGAGATGATATAAACCAGTGAGAAATATTTTATTAAGGTGTATTACTTGTTTTGTAGTGAACATACATAGATGGTATCAAAAGTCAGATCTTTTTTTCTGTAATTAAAATAAAATTGTTGTGAAGTCACAGACAAATTCTGTCAACTCACATTCCACTATTTTCCGCTATATTTAATGAGTTAATCTTGCATAAGGGCTATTAGGGAGCAATTAATTTGCCTTAACGTAAGCATTATCATTATATTAGACACTCTGTAGTGCCTTTTCTGTTCTCCAGTTGCCTGCCCAGAAGGTGAGGTACTCCTACTACAATGCCGTGTCTGCCAGATACCTTAGCAAATCAGACGTGCCTAATCTGTGCGTAAGCAGCTGAACCCCACCCTTCAGATTCATCCTTGTGTCTTGTGATAACAAGATATACATGATGATTGTGTAACAAACTTTGCTGCTTTAAAAAAATCTACAGGCTGCCTAGTGTAGGACAATAAAATGCAGCTAAATAATGGCCTTTGGTTACTTGTGTTTCAGAGAGACTTAAAATTATAAGGCCAAGATATTTTTTTTTTTTCCCCAAAAAATAAGTAGTAGTTTCAATCACTTCTATTAAACAGTTAATGCAAGGCAGAAAAAGGCTAAATTTTACAGCAGTAGATTTAAAAAAAAAATTATCTTTTAAAAAGGATTTTAGACTGAGTAATGAAAAATTTAAGCCTTTAATTCAAACACTCGTTACTTTAAGGCTAATTTGAAATGTGTATTCATTCATTAAAATGAAGGTAAGTGGATAGCTGTATTTTTCAGAAGAACTGAAATAGAGTGAGCAAACAATTCCCATTAAATCTTAGTAATTAGGCACTTTGGAAAACAGCCCAGTATCTGTGTTGTAGTCATCTAAGTCTCTGCAAAAATATGACCTTCAGATCTCAGGAATCTTCCCACCTTATTTTAAATCATCACAAAAAACATCATACTAGATAAGTACCTAATGTATTTCTATTTTATTTTTATTTTTAAGTGGTTTTTTTTCAAAAAGCTTTAAAAACACGGGTATGAATTTTATGAGTTAGAAAGTCATGTGCATGTAGACAAATAATCATCTGGTCCAGACAGTACACGTCCTTAAAATCATACTGAATTTACTGGTGGAAGTGGGGCTGGAATCAAAGCACTAGGAAAATGGGACAAGAATTTACAAATGCAGAATGACAGAAACGTGAAAATGTTGTTATTGGTAAAAGCTTTCTTTTTTGCAGTCCAAACTTACAGCAGCTCATCCCTGATGTCTTGCTGAACTACTGACTGCTTGCTGTATAATGATATGAATAATGATCTGAACACCTTACTTCTTTATTGACAAATCATAGGATCACTCAGGAGAGGAGAGACCACAGAAGTCTGTAGCCCAATCTTTGCTCAACCAGAAGCTCAAAGCAATGACAATACTGAATTCAGACCAGGTCGCTCAGGGCTTTGTCATGTCAGGTATTGGAAACCTCCAAGGATGGACATTCCACAGCCTCTCTGGACAACCTGATCCAGTGCTTCATTATCCTCACAGGGAAATTTTTTAACTTAAATCCAGTTGAAATCTCCCCTGTTTCAGTTTATCACATTTAGGCATGACGTAAAAAAAAAAAGACTTCATTTCCTTGGTTGCTTTTAAAATATAAATAGCGTTTGAAAAATTAGGATTTTTTTTCACTGTCTCTGCATTATCCCTTAAGTACAATGCATATGTTCTCCCACCTTAGAATGACAGTAAAATTAGGGTTAACAGGAATGAATGTAGTTTATTGATCATTTTCAGCCACTGGACTTCCTCAACACCTACTCCCTGCAAAAACAACCAACACAAAACTGTGATAGAAACTGAACTTTCCTTGAGATATCAGGGTATGTGAAAAATTGGTATGTTTTTGTGATATATTATATTACTCCTTTTCCATCAGAAGGACATTTTAATCAATGTATTGTTAAATCCACTGACTTTCCATCTACTCTTCAGAAGGGTAGGCTGGTATGATTTATTCTCCAAGGTACTTGGATGACATTTTGTCTACTAAAGCATAGGATTCACTGGCAAGGCCATTATACTTCAAGCAAAAAAGTACTGAAACCCACATGATTACAATTTTAATAGAGGAATGTCATCTAGATCTGTATGTATTTGAAAAATCTATATAGTGCGTAAGTAAGAAAAATAGCATTGATCCTATTGTGCTTACGAAAGTCATTGGATTGTACTTCTGTGAAGTACAATGGTTTTCTTTCCTCTGCAGAAACAAACCAACCATGCAGAAGGAAATTAGTCTAGAAATCATATGTAATATAACAGGGTGTGATAACAGAGGAAGGTGTGGTTTGTATGAAGGCAGGACTCAAGTTTCAAAGGAGTGCAGAGTGAGTGGAGAACAATGCCATCTCATTTGCAGATCTATTTCTTCCCATGCTCAGGAGGAGACACTACCTATATTATTAAGCTTGATCCTGACAATATGTATTGATGTGAAGTGTAGTGTAGATGAAACTCTGTGGTAGAGTTGTTAAGCATTGCAGAATTTCAATTCCTGGCATGCAAAGTAGAGAGGAATAATGAGTTCACATTTTACTCTGTAGTATTTATGACAGCTACTAAAATAATAATTAAAAAAAAAGAGCCTAGGCTGCATACCTTATGTAAGGATACAATTATGATTTCCCTAATATGTAGGGAAAGATGCAAAAATCACAGTCCTCAAAGTCTCACAAAACTCCATAGTGCGTTATGTTCTAAAAGAGACCAACAGATAGACATGGAAATATGTAACTAAACAACTACTTGGCTAAGCACCAAGACATTCTTGTTCAAAGAAACAGAAGCATCACCGAGATAATCCCTGATTTAGTCTTTGACAAGTTGGCATCTCAGCATTCTTCACTGTATGAGCTATTATGTGCTGACTTCAGCATGGGAAAGGTAAAATTGGGGCATGACTACACATTACATTACAATCTCTGCTTTTTCAAACTCTTATGAGAAAAGTTAGTGTTTTGGTGTTTTGTTTTGTTTTGTTTTTTTTAATTTTATATATACATATAAATATGTATATATACATATATATATAACCTACATCTAATAAAAAGGCTAACATAGAAAAGTCATGCCTTAAATAATCATGTCATCATACTAGAGGAAAAAGAGAATGGAGAATATTTTACAGGGAATGGGCCTGGAAACACTCGCCTCCCCTGTACTAACAGTATAATTTGATTCAAAACAGCAATAAAATTATTTTCTCAACCAGTCAACCGTTATTCATGCACTAGCACAGACCAGGTTGCAAAAAACATTTTAACACTTGATGGCACAGAGTGGAATAGTGAATAGCTCATGTTAGGAGGGAGATGAGCATTTTTGTCTGATGCTTGTAATCTGAAGCCAAAAAGTAAGGGCAAAGGTTTCACCACTCACATTTTTAGAACAAACTAGCACTTTCTGAATGTAATAATACAAGAAAAAAGGCAATACATGATTCAGAGTAATATTTTTGACTCAGCTTAAACCGTAAGGAGATAAACAGCAAACATGAATTTAACCTTTAAATAATAATGATAATCAGATTTGGAAACACTGAACATAAATAAACCAGTGGGGCCTAGAGCATGTGGGGTGACATTAAGTTAAAAAGAGCACCAGCAGGTTGTAATCATATTTAGAGCTGGACAAAGAATAAAATTATTTTGCCACAAATAGCTCTTAATATTAACTTAATATTTATCTTTGGTTAAGGAAAATTGTTTCTTTGCATCTTTCTGGTTGTTTGAAGTTGTTTTTGTGCATTTGATAACAAAAATTTCTCGCCCATCCTTGCCAGTGCTGGATTGGGTGGCATTCATTGCTCCTCCTGTCTCTGTTGCCTGATAATTCAGCAACGACAGGGGAGCTGACAGGCGGGAAGGAGCTGGTCTTAAAGAAGATTTTAAGGTTAACTGCAAACCCAGGAAGAAGAGACATGGGAAAAGAAGATAAAGAGACAAATATAGGAGACAGAATATGAGGGAGGAATACCAAAATCAGGAAGTGGAAAATTCAAGGAGCATAGGGAATACATGGAGAGAGAGAAAGAATATGTAAATAACTGTTGAAAGGTAACAAAGATGGCAGATGAAAGAAACACCTATTTTTTCTTTTATTTTGCTGGTCAGTCTTTTTTCTTTCTCCTCATCCACCTCTAAAACTGATGAGCTCTCACGTCAATAAAAGTGTTAACAGTAATAGCTCTTCCGAAAATGATGGGTTTTTAACTCTTTGGCAGTGTGTTTGTTAAGAGACAGCAAGTTATGCTGGGATATTGGTGTAAAACTTTAAAAGATGGGATTCTGATATAAAATATAATTTATTTTAGGTGTATATGATATTATACACAATGCCAGAACTCAAGTACAAATATGACTGTTGTATACACAGTGCTAATCTTGGAGGATTGCATTGGGCAGAGATGCTGTGTCTTGGGAGTCAGGGCGTCCTAAGGACAATCCTGTACAAAGAAGGAACTAATTCTTGTGTAGTTGGTCCAAAATGCTGAAAAGCAAGCAAGCAAAAGGGGAATCTTTTCTCCTCTCTTGCTTCCTCGGAGTATGGCCCCAGCTGCGGGTTGAAGTCCCCCAGGAGACTGTGGCAGTTTTGCCTCCACAGTGTGACCATATTGGCAGTAAGCAGTGAAGGTGAGGGAAGAAGAAACTCCCGGTACTGTCCTCAGCCCTGAAAGTTCCTGTGCAAAATGGGTAATGCATTAGTGGGTGCTTGTGGTGGATATTTTATTTGGTATGTGTTTCATGCAGAAGTCAACTGGCATCTCCAGTATCATTGCAGACTGACTATGCAACTTGCAGAATTTTGGTGTGTTTCTAGTTGTTGTGCTTTTTTCTACAAATTAGCTTTACATCTTTTGGTATTTAGGCAGAATTCCTATTGTGGTCTATTTGTGCGTGGACTTAAAAAACCCCACAATTAGCATTAGAAAATGAGATACTTCCTTATAAACATAGGCTCTCTTTTTCTTTTGTTTGGTATGCTGAATAGAGTCCTGAACGTATCTGAACCATGTACTAAGTGAAGCAGCAATATGTAGCTCAAGAGCACTGGAAAGAAGACTTAGGATAGTCTGAGGTCAATTCATTTCCTGTCTTTGCTAGAGTGATAAAAATATGAAGAGCTAATGAAGTAAAAAAGTCTTTTTCAACTTTCAGGACATACAAAGACTTTATACCAAAAAGGCACACATGAAAACTTAACAGAAAAAAAATGTCTGACTCTCTTTCACAATAGTAAATTTGGGGGAAAAAATGCCTGGCTATTTTACGTCAAAATATCATGACCTTAAGTCTATCAAATTTATCTATAACTGCTTGCCTATCACAAGTCACTGAAACAGTGATGCACTTGTTAATGAAAAGAAATAGCATTCCCCAAAATAAAGTCTCTAAACCCAAGAAAGAATTACAGAATTTCTTAATAAGTAACTCTGAAATACACTGTGGTCTAGTGGTAAGTCATTTAAAATATTAGATGCTGAAAAAAAATGCTACCTCCAGCAATGATAGTTTTTCATGCTACAATATTTCTAAGTTACTAGAGATAATTTCTGTATTAACATAAAAAAATAAATAAATGTTAATATATTTTATCACCATTAGAATTTTCACCTATCCTCCCCTCAAAGGTTGCATTATTTGTGTTCACTTTAAKATAGTTGAAGTTAATCAACATAAATAGATGTGGCAATGCTTACCTATCTCAGTTAACATGAAAACATTAGTATTGGAAGAAAGGTGTTTTCAGATATGGCTCTGTTATTTTAGGGATAATTTAACTAATTTTTCTGAATATTTGTAAAAAAGTTGTTTATCTTCCTCTTAAGACAGTCTATAGAATTCTAATGATTTTTTAATGTATATAAATAAAGCATCCTTTCTTATAATAAATCAGCAGCCTAGAACTTGCTTCTGATTCCACAGGACCCTTTTAATAACATTATTCAAAATCCGCTGGATGCTTTCAGAAGGTCAAGTAATCCACTTTTCTAATTAGTTATCATCTGATTATCATTAGCTTGTAATTAACGGTCACTATCACAGATGTGATCTGTCCTGTGACTGGAGAGGAGCCCACTCTATCTCCTGTACCCCGGCAGCAGTAGCAGCAGCAGCAATGCCCATTCCCAACAGACTGGCAGAGATGGACTGGCAGTGCATGAACTGAAGGACAAACTGTAGCTGTCAGGTCCCAGTTATTTTTTTGGAGTGGGCATAGCTGCAATGAGGAAATAGGAGTTTGTATTTTTTCTGTGTGTATTTCTGTTTGTTGAAGGTGGGTTTTTAAAGTAAGTAATACCCCAAGGACCAGAATGCAAAGAGTAGTGGCCGCATTCCAACGTGGAAATCCTATCCTGCTCTTTCAGTGTATTTGTTTCAAATGGAAAAACTTGCAGATTGAATTATGAAAATGAGGATTATAAATCTTTGATGTGAGTTGCTCATACTCATTTCCCAGAAGTAATTTACCATAAGTGCACAGTTAAGTGATTATCTCTTATTTGTTATATTTTGAGAGTTTTTGAATAAGTAAGCTTCCCAGCTGTTTCAAAAACATGCCATCACCTGCAGTTTTTCCCTTGTTAGTGCCAAGCTACCTACCTCTGTCCATATATTCCTTCAGCTACCACTAATAATAACAACAACAATAAAAAAAATATTTTACTGCCTGTTGACGTTTAAAATGCTGAATTACAACATGGCAGGCTACCAATTACTTTCAAATAGACAGTAGATACAAATGCATTCACCACAGCTCTCATTCTGAGCCATAGGTTGAATTTTAGAAAGGAAAATTGTAATCTAAATGCTGAAATTATTTTGGAAGTGAGGAATCAAAGAAGTGGTGTTTAATCTTTTCCTTCATGACACGCTAATCAGTGACTTTTATTAGACACTTAGCAGCAAATACTTACAAGTATTAAATATCAAAAATTCTTGTGCTTGAAACTGCTGCACTGACAGAACTGAGAAGGTTCAAACCTAACCTTCAAATTCATATTTCATCAGTACATGTCTCTGCTTAATAGTCCTTTTTCTCCTGCTGTTACCCTTGTGATGATGAAAAACATATTTTGTTTTTGTGTGAGTCCTAGAAATAGGACTTGCAATCATAAAATCTTTTGCCACTCTACCTCGGTGCCATGCAAGCAATAAGACAAAAAGTTCAGTCTGCCAAGCAATAGTCAACAGCCATCATGGCAGCTGATTTTGCGTTGACCAAAGCTTCTAGAGTGAAAGCTTGTTTTGCCCTGGGAATGCTGATGTCCTCAACTGCCCAGCAAAAGATCAAGATGATTAAAGCTAAACGTAAAGTAAAATTTGTTATATGATGATGTTTGTTAGACTATACATCATGAGGGGTAGAGAATATAACAGTTAATATAAAAGTATATGTACTACATTCAGCATGGGTAACAAGAGGAAGGGATTACAATTTCTTAACCCTTTACTTTCTCACTTTACTATCAACAAATCTATTAGATTGGAATTCTATACATGATTTTTTAACTTAACGAAAAAAATAATCACTCACTATGTTAGTGTATTTTCAGTTGGTTTTTTGGGGTTATCTCGTGAGACAGCAATGCTATGGTACTGGAAATACTGTTGGTATAAGTTACTTCAGAATAAAAGAAGTGCTTTATTAACAGCATCGAATATAAGCTATTTACTTCTAAGTGGAAAGTCAGGCTTTCAACTGGAGAAAAAGTTGCAAAATTCTGGTAGGGAAGCTAAGTTTTGGCATTATCAAACTGACCACCACTGACATGCTTACCTTTTCTTCTATATTGCATTGAAATGTAAACCCACTGAATTTGCAAAACAACTAACAACAATTTAAAAATAAATCTTTAGACCTGGAAAATATGCATTGGCTATGTCTCATTGCTCTACTGTGCTGCTTTAAGCACTTTCACCCAGCCAGCATAAACTAACTCAAAAACAGGTGGCTGACCGTAACATCCACTCAAGGATGGCCCTTGTGAAACCATGTCCGCCAAGCTATGACTGATATTTCTCAAAGAAAAAGAGCTTGATGGATTTGAAAGGAGTTTTTACAGAGCCATTTATGACGTGCAGCTTGAGCACAGCTCAGTGCTAAGTTGGATCTGGTAAAGAGAATTGGAAAGCTACAGGCCACCTGGCAAATAAACAATGGTCATTTTTGCTGCTGCAGCAGGCACTTAGATGTCATGTTGGGTTGTCAGGGTTGAGGAAAGAACATCAGTCAATCTTTACTGAAGATAAAATGAAATATGAATTTCCTTGGAAAATGATATTTAGCTGAATCAAAGCCAGGAAGAGACCATCCAGGTAACTAGACAGATGGACTTCTTAAATTTATTTTTGAAAGTAAACAAACCAAAACAGCAATATAGAAGCCATTCTATAAATATAAATACTTTGAAAAGCAAACCTCTTTAGGGGGGTTATGGGGTGTCTTTTTTCCTTGCTATTTGTTTTGTGGTTTTGTTTTTTGTTTATTTTTGGCAATACTTCATGTATATATCTACAGAGAAAAACAGTCCTTCTGTTCTTGCATATTCTCAATAAGAACAGAGAAAGTTACTTTTTATAATCTTATCCAATTTTATGCTTTCAATTTCTTTAAGATTAAAAGAAAAAAAGAAGAAAACAAAAAGAAAACATTTGTGCTGTGCCACTGAAAAGCGATTGCAAGGAAGTGGAGCATTCAAAGGCAAAAGCGAGGGAAGGAGTGGCAAGCAGAATGCATGGGAAGTTTCACAGGAGGCCTTCTTTCGGGTGCACTCACCCACGCGCTGGTAGCGGTGACCTGAGGCTGCAGAGCGGCCGGTGGGACTGGGCTGGGGCTGGTATGGCCACTTGGAGGGAGTGCGGTCACCACCTGTTGAATGAAGTTTAAGAATTTCTAAAAGGCTTTTTATTGGAACTAACTGGTATACTCTGAGGATGTAAGTGGAAGAGATGGAGAGGGAAGAATAAGGGAAGAATTCTTACACTGAAGTGTAGACCCGGCTTGGCTCTGTTTTTATAAGCTGGCTGGTTTTGTTCCTAGTGTAGGATGTCCCTACTGTTCCTGATAAGGATGGTAGGATGGAGCTGAGCTCAGGCTAGCTGCCTAAGCATGTAATAAACCTCTTACATGATTGCATTATTGGACCGAAATTTTGCTTTGTTCCATGTAGAAGTTCTAGGTTTAAGTTTAAAATATAAATTCTGCAAAACATGCTTATGTTACCCATATCTCATTATGTTCCAGTACGAACAAAATGGAATTCAAGTAATAGTCTTACTTTATATTCATTTTGCTCATCATAGTTTTCCACATTTGGGTTTGGGTCATAATTAAAGTCTCAGCTGAAATCATTCTTTTATGTATAGTTTGTCACTTATGAATGTGTATGTGTTTTGCTTACCTAATCTAGTTTGCACTTTAGTATATTTGAGAGTGGTATCTTGAGAATGCCAAGTGGTTTGTTTCCATAAAATTTTAAGTTAATTCAGATTGTCAGGTATCATTATCGTTTAACAGTGACTAAGACACATACACTTGTGTGTTGATGTAAATGAAACAAGCAGTATTACCCTGTATATGTATAATAAACGTCTGAATAGAGAAGACTTTCAGAAAAAATAAGGTTCTCTAAAGATCATAATTTCACTGCCTAAAATGAAAAGATTGCATTGATGGCTTTTTAAATAAGTATGTATTGCTGTTTCTTCAAATTCTTAAAACAGTAAGGAACGGTACATCTTGGATTACCACAAATAGGATAAAGAGCACATTGAAGTTGTACCTTCAAACACAGTCTCCAGAGCAATGCATCAGGCAACTTTTATAAGTACCACATTCATTTTAAAACACAAACCAGAGAAACAAGGAAAATGAGATGTTTGCATTATCTGATTGAAGCTGTATGTTGTTTCTAATTTAAAAATGGGTTCTTATTCCAAGAGACCAATAGACAAAGCTGGGAATGCCTACCTGAAAGGGGAAATTTCACAGTAAGCTTTTTGGCTTGTTTTGAAGTCTAGAGTCAATGGAATAAGTATATTTTCTTTCATTTTACCTACAGATTATATATAAAAAAAAAATCTTTGAGCCAGAAAAAGGCATGTGTATCTTTTAAAATATTGGCCTAGAGTATCGATCGTAGACATGACTATATCATAAAACAGGAGAGTCAAAAACCAACTCTGCTGCATGTCTTGTCAGAATTTAGGACAAATTCTGTTACAGGAAGCTGGAAGAATCTCCTTGACATTCATGGTTGTTATTTTGGCGCAGTAATATTTTGCCAGAAGGGAAAATGCTTTCCTTCAAATCAGTGTCAAATTTTGCAACTGAATCCAAAACTATCTTATGGCTGAAGATTTTGTTTTTCTCAGTTATTTTCCTGACACTTGGAATTTCAGTAGTTGATATGACAAGGATATGAATTCCTCATTAAAGTTCAGAACTGAATTCTATAACCATACCACCTGTTATTGTTAAACTACCTAGTCATTCCTAATGATAGGAAAATGTCCCTCAAACCAAGCAGAAAATTCCTAAGAATAATAATATTTGTATAAAGTTGAATCACACAGTAGTGTATATACAATGTGTGTGTATAGGTATTATATACATATATGTTTGATATATATATGCATTCATATGTGTAAAACATATATATTAGTAAATGTATGGTAACATTTGAAAATGAGACAGTCCTAAAGATTGAATTAAATACAGTATCTTAAGAAAATAAGAAGGAAATAAAGCAAGGATGATGATACATTAGTAGAGGACAAGATACAGGAAGCAGTCCTGGAAACAGAGATTGGGAAATGTCATTACAATAGCCTAAACTTACTATAATATTGTATGAGATTAGCCATACCAGGTCAGAAAAAAATTACATCTAATTCAGTACCTTAATTTTGACACCAGTCTGTGGCAGACAGGGAAGAGGCAAGGGGCAACCATATTATATTTTTCAGGTATACTCATACTCTCCATTAGCCAGCTGTTACTGTTTTGAATCATTCTTTATGATTTTTTTCTCCCATGAATTAGGAGAAATGTTTTGAGCCTATGCAAACTGMGGCAATCATTTACCTGCATGCACAGTTTAACTATGAGCAAAGTGGTAGCATATCTCCTGTTTTGAACTTCCAGTCTGATGATTTCAGTCCTTTAATTCCATTTTTGTTTTATGACAAACAATAAACACACATTCCTTATTCATCTTCTTCTTGGCATCCGTGAATTTACAGACTTCTCCTACATGCCTGAGGTTTAAAGGTCAGTTCTCGAACGGAAGTGTTTGTGTGCCTTTGAGAATCCTTACTGCCCTTCTTTGCTTCTTTTCAGGTATCATTATCTTTTTGGGGATATGAGGACCAGAACTATTTTATTCTCTCTTCCTTTCCTTATCATTCTTAAACATTTTGGGTTTATTTTTCTCTCTTTAGTTTTTTTTTTTACTCTTTAGCTAATGTTTTCATAGAACTCTTCATTATAATTGCAAGATTTTTGTCTAAGTAGTAAGGTTAACAACTGGTAGTTACTAACTACCAGTATTAACTCCTCTTCAGTGTTTACATGAAAAAAATCAGGATTGTTTTCCCCAGTGTGCATTATTTCATTATTTTCAGTATTGGTTTATCTATCATACTATCAAGTATTATTACGTTACTCTTCTGCAYCTTTTGACACTTTTTTCAACACTCTGACTACTCATTTATAAAAAATTATTCTTGTTCATTTAAGATTGGAATATGTGCTTMAGAATTTAAAAATAAAAATAAACAGAGGCATTTCTGTTCAGTGTTTTAACTCTGCCATTGGCAAATTTTTGGTGTGGTCAGTAAAGCAACATGGCATGTCTTATCCCAGTTCCTAGAAGGTAAAGGTCTACAAAATATTAGTCCTCACCACCAATGGCTGCCCTTATAAGTATAAARTCATATAGTAAAATAACTGAAGGATAGTAAGTAATTCTCCATATTTTAAAGGAAATAGAAGGCAGACAGGACCAGACTAGTAGTCCATCTTGTCTAGTATTTTSTCTCTGGTACTGTTGAAGATATGTTTCAGAGAGTACTGTAGCGGGCATATTTGCAACAACCCATTTGGAGAGTGTATTTCTTTTTATATTTGTCACACTTTACAGCTTGAAACAAGAAGCTTCAATCCTTCATCCTTTAAGTCATTACCATCGCTCTTCAGGGCACAAGGTAATCTTTAACTGACAAGAGCACAAAGATATGTTTTAAGRAGGCAGATTACTCCATCATTTTCCACCATAGGTATGTTGCATCCTTCTCTAATGTATGTGGCCCTGGCCAGTGTTAAAGACAGAGTGCTGAACTAATCAYAGGTCTGCTCCAGCACAGCAGTTCCTATAAGATGGCAGATGATCCAGTGTATCCACAGCATTTCCTGTCTACAGTACATGAGAATCATAGAATCATAGAATAGAATCATAGAATCATTAAGGTTGGAAAAGACCTAAGATCATCAAGTCCAACCATCAACCCAACACCACCAAGCCCCACTAAACCATGTCCCTAAGTGCCTCATCTACACGTCTTTTAAATACTTCCAGGGATGGTGACTCCACCACTTCCCTGGGCAGCCTGTTCCAATGCTTAACCACTCTTTCAG
>JAYKAV010000555.1:375348-391633 GCA_035582835.1 Phoebastria nigripes
AAGTGCAGGACCCGGCACTTGGCCTTGTTGAACCTCATGCAGTTGGCCTCAGCCCATCGATCCAGCCTGTCCAGGTCCCTCTGCAGAGCCTTCCTACCCTCRAGCAGATCAACACTGCCAACCAGCTTGGTGTCGTCTGCAAACTTACTGAGGGAGCACTCAATCCCCTCGTCCAGATCGTTRATAAAGATATTGAACAAGACCGGCCCCAAAATGAGAATTTAATTTCAGCTGAAAATGCATGGTAATGCATATCAAAAAGCCAATTGACTGTACTTGTAAGTCATTTTATACCTTATACGGTTATATAATACTGGACTTCATACTCTTGATGCAAGCTTTGCAAGTATTCATTAATAATTCTTTTGCTGGAAGTCAAGTTTGTTGTTTCTTCTATTTTCACACAACTTTGTTATGAGAAAAAGCTTTACAATTATAATAATAAATATTTTCCTTGTCTATGTGGAATGGAGAAGACAACTGCAGACTGGAATTGCAGATTGCTGTCACCGTTTCTTTAATTTAAAAGTGCCAGTCTAATAACTGAAAATAATATTTGTTCTTTGTCTACAAAATATTTTCAACAAACAAATAAAAATTGAGACAGTTCAATTTCCTGCTCCATCTTGAGTAAATCTCTGTCCTGTGTTCAGTAAATCACTTAGCACCTGCTTGCCAACTAAAAATGGGGAGAATGATATCTTTCTAACTCACAGAGGTGGTGTGGTAGATACACTAAAGCCACTAACCACACTACTGATCATCTGATTAAAGATCTGAGAYCAGTGATCATCCTAATCCAGTATGGTTTTCTCAGTCAAAATCCTCAACTGTCTTTTATTTAAACTGCTTCAGAAGAGACACTGATCCACYAGAAAAGTCAAATATATATTGATAGCTTGCATGTATTTGTGGCTGTACTATGAATCAGATTCAAAGTGTTTGAAATGATCTTGACTCCTCTGTTGACTTTTTAAATTGTTTTATAGTATTCATAGTCTTATAGAGTTAAGTCCAGAAAAGACCACTAGGTCACTTCATCTAACTGCCTATAAACCATATATCAAGATACTCCTTCAGGGAATCTTTTAAATTTTGTCGGACTACAGGAGGACTCATGGCTTGGCTAGCACACATTTTCTGAAAASTCTCTAGTTTTAATTTTAAGCCACCAGGAGAGAATTTACCATTTTCCATGGAATGGATGTGAATTATGGGAGCTCGAGGGAGGATTTTTTAATATGGGTTTTTTTCCTACACAGTGTGACAACACTTCAAACAGGCACACTGCAATTTTTGTGGGAGGAATATAGGGTTGACATGGGTACCATTACTTTAAAATGTCCAATGTGACCAATGAATAGGAGGGAGTACCATGCAGGATATAGTCCCAGCTTTAAATGGCAACATGTCTACATTCAAAACAACATGAGACAATTAAGGGTTTATTTTTAAAGAAAAAAAAATTAAAAAAAAAAAAAAAAAAAAGAATTAAGTCCTTCAGCTCAGTTTCTCTTAGTCTAGAAATACGTATATAATACTTACATAACTTCCAAACCTGAATACCTTCCTTCTGTCTGAATTGGAAAATTCAGGTAATGTGTACCTGAACAAGATATTATTTTCCTATTACATTTGACTATTCAGCTGTTTATTTTCTCATRTATATATTTCAAAACATGTTGTTCCAGAGCTCTGCAAAGTATCTTCATACCTCTTGTAGGTTAAGCTGCAGTTAATTAAATTTGGTGTCCTTATAATAATGAAAGTTGAAAATAACTTAGGAGAGAGTTTAGGGCAGGGTGGAGCAGTCCAATTCTGGGCTGAACTTCTAAGACTATTGACCCCTTTTTTAAAGCTGTGTGGATTCATGGAAATGATCAGCTTATTTCTACATAGATTTTCACTTAATTGCCATATCACAGATTTTTAATTCTGCAAATTATCTTGAATATTAGATAATATGAGAATTTGAACAAATGCCATTTCCAGATATCGTTGCCATACAGAATTAGGTATGCTTGTGAAGGACAATACTAGTCTCCCTTGATGCTCTGTGTGGTGTCACTTAGAATATTAGTGGTCATATAATTCTAAACTGTGATTTTTTTCTGTTAGAAAACGCCTTACGCTCAGAGGTGACTGTCTTCAGTTTTGATCAYGCATTGTGTTAATTATTATTTTAAGAGTGCATTCTTATATAACGTACTTTCACTAGCCTTATCTCTGTGTTCTCTAGTTTTCAGTGTTTCCTGTGATTCCACCAAAGACACAAATCTCTGGACCTAGTTCCTCTATGTGGAGTGCAGAGAAAAAAAGCATATCCAACTTGACTAAACGTTCACAGTTTTGCACCAAAAGGTAGCCTAACTATCAAAGACTGACTCAAAGTCTTGTTAACCAACATAGTGTGCACAGAATACCAAAAATTGTATAAATTCCCTTGTCAGTGAAGAAATACATCCAAATTCTGCTCTCACCTGCATGTGTGCAAGGACAGAACATGTCTGTCTGTATAAAATTTCTGTAAAAAAGGGGTCTCTGCTGTGATGTTCTTCAATGCATAGAGCAGAATAAGCAGCACAGCTCGAGTGAGAAACACGTCAGATGAAGGAAGAAAAACCACTGGTATATAATAAAATAAAAATAAAATGTTGTCATGCTGCTTCAGTCCTAATCTTTTTTAGAAGTGCTTACCAGAATGCTGATGGCTCTTAGCAGCTCATGCATTAGAGCCCACAGTCAGAACTGCAGGGATGCTTTTTTTGACAATACACTGTTAAGGATACAGACTGTAATCCATTGTTTTCTAAAATCTCTGACTTTATAGCAAGTATAATTCTCCAGATTCATCCCCAGTGAGACAGTTTCAGCATTAGTGGGTCAAATCCTTATTTGGTTTAAAGGTGGTACTCCTGTGACATAAATTTATTTATCAGCATCATCTACAGTCCTAAAGAATTCAGCCCATAGACCTGTGTAGACAAATATTTCTCTCTTCTGATTGCCACTGGTTTAAGGAATGACTGACTTTTAAACAGTTTAGTGACCTTTTCTGGACTCATTTCTCTCAATACCTTCCGCAGAATGATTTGTAGGTTTGTTAGTTCTGCATTTGCTTTGTGGTTCTGGGGAGCTATACAGAATGCACTCTTCCTCCCGGTTCTTCCTTCCTTTATTGGGGCATACCAAGTTTTTCAAACATTGATGTTATTTTTCTCTTTTTATGTTTATTCCTGGAACTCCTCATGCACTTGGAGACTCTGCAAGGCTCCACATAATTGTATTCATCTATTTTGATAATTCTTATATTTTCATGTATATTTTAGTTCTTTTTCAAGGATTTTCTAGGAACTATGAACTCTTTTTGATGATTCTTCATGACCATTCATTGTGCTTTCCAGCTTGCCTTCTTGGATGAATATATACTGTGACTACATAAGTTTGTGTGTCAATATACAAATATATGTGTGTATATGCACACATATATGAGTGTATGCATATGTATGGATATGTATACACACTCATGTGTATATGCATAACATATTTAAAATATGCATTTATGCGTATTCATAATAGCATATTTAGGCATATAAGGAGGCACACAGACCCTAGCTTCCAGGGTGACTAACTCTGTAAAACTATCATGCAGCATAATTTTCTTTCCATGCTCTTTTCAAGGATTCCAGCTCTTCATGACACTTTTGGAAGTCAAGTGTATAGTGGTATCTGTTCATCACTGTGGCAAAGCATTTTTTGTCTTCTGCAAATTAGTGCTGATGTTCTCTCAGCAGGTGGTCGATGTCAATTATTTTTTGCTTCTGTGTAATGAAAGCTGCTACATATTCATTTCAATTCTGTTACAGAGCTCTGAAGTTCTGACAAGCTGTGAGCAGTTCTTCAATCAGGTAAACTTATGAACAGCTTCATACTAGTTGGAATCATCATGTCCTGACTAACCTGGATTTCTCACAACTTGTCTCTATGTTTGCCTCATACACAGTGGCTAGGTTGTCCTTTTCCTTTCTCAATTTTTAGAGCTTGTTGCAGAAGACAGACATCCAAACCTCACATGTTCACTTGCAACAGCTGTTTCCAAATGTTGGACAAGCTGATTTTCTTTTAACGGGTACACGCACAAGATAATTCCCATTGATCTGAGACTTGGACCATGTCCACATGAGCAACCTACCTTGCCCTTGTCCAAGTCAGCATGAAGTCTCTGGTCAGATCAAGCTAAGTTCTTCTCCTCTGGGAATAACAGCTCTGCTCTCAAGACTAGTGTCCTGGCTGCCCATATCAGTCAGATGGACACAAAACAACCTGGCTTAAATCTTGAATAAAGTGCTTCTTAATCATACTGTATTCAAATGAAAAAAACCCAGAATGTGATGTTACATTAAAAATGTCTTTCAACTCTTCCACCTGCTGCGGTGCTCAAAYTACCAATTTCACTTCCAGGAGTTTGCCATAACTTTGATATATTTTACACATATATATTTATATATGTGTGTATATATATCTCTTATCTCTAGCTCTGAATCGACTGAAAACTATTTTTAACTGTTTAGGTATTCAAAAAATTTTCTAAAAATATAAAGGTTTTCTTCTTCCAAAGTCTTTTTTTATCTTACAACTCATTAGGGGGACAATAGCTAATTGTGTGCTCATATTACACTGGTAACTAAATCTGTTGAGAGAGATCAGAGTCATGCCCATGTAAGTCTCCCTTAGTGCCTACCTGAGCATTCTCTCTACTATGTGCACTTACATTGCCAGTGACCRCTGCAGATATAGCATCAAAATATTGAAACACAAGACATAAAGAAAAGAGGGTTGAAAAGATTCGTTTCATGTTCTTCTAGATAATAAGTCATCAGAATTAATTTTTATGATGGAAAGCAGGAAGAGCGTAGTGGCTGCGGAGCTGCCACTGTTTAGCAGAATTGGTTATCCAGACTTACACAGTACTGTCTGCGTTAGGTAGGTAGAAATTTGTTGTCAGCAATATAAAAACATCTGTCATACTGACAAGTTTAATGACAGGGAAGCATGGAAGAAGAGATTGCAATTTAGAGATACAATTAGTCCTCTGGAAAAGAAGTTTAAGAGTTGTATATCTTGTTCATTAAAACAGAGAATCACGGACTCGCAGATCAGCTGAGGCAGGAAGGCACCTCTGGAGATCATCTGGTCCAACCCCCTGCTCAGAGCAGGGTCAGGGAGAGCAGGTTGCTCAGGGCCATGTCCAGTTGAATTTTGGATATCTCCAAGGATGGAGACTCCACAGCCTCTCTGGGCAACCTGCTCCAGGGTTGGACCACCCTAACAGTAAAACAGTGTTTTCGTATGTTTAAATGGAATTTCCGATGTTTCAGTTTGTGGCCACTGCCTCTTGTCCTGTCACTGGGYACCAATGAGAGGAGTCTGGCTCCATCCTCTTTACTCCTCCCATCAGATATTTATGATCCCCCGAGCCTTCTCTTCTCCAGGCTGAGCAGTCCCAGCTCTCTCAGCCTCTTCTTGTATGTGAGATGCTCCAGTCTCTGTATCCCTTCGCTGGACTCACTCCAGTATGTCCAGGTCTCTGTCTCTTACTGGGGAGCCCAGCACTGGACCCAGCACTCCAGATGTGTCTTGCCAGTGCTGAGTGGAGAAGAAGGATCACCTCCCTCAACCTGCTGTTGGCGCTCTGCCTAATGCAGCCCAGGATACCATTAGCCGCCTTTGCCGCAAGGGCACACTGCTGGCTCATGTCCACCTTGGTGTCCACTGGGACACCCAGGGCTTTCCCTGCCAAGCTGCTTTCCAGATGGGGCATATACTGGGACCTGGGGTTATTCCTCCCCATGGTCAGGACTTGGCATTTCCCTTTGTTGAGCTTCATGAAGCTCTTGTTGGCCCATTTCTCCAGCCTGTTGAGGTCCCCCTGAATAGCAGCACACCTATCAGGTGCATCAGCCACCCTTCCCAGTTTTGTATCATCTGTAAACTCACTGAGGGTGTTCTTTGTCCCATCAACCAGATCATTAATGATAACGCTGAACAGTATAGGCACCAGTATATTTTCCTGAGAAAAGACCTGTGTGATGTTGTAGAACCAACATTCATTGCTTATGAAAAAAATAATATTCAGACCATTTTATTACAAAAAGTCTGCCTGCCATCTTGCTTATCAGATACAAATGCTTCCATGAGTTTTTTGAGTTGTCTTTTCCATTTCTGCTATTTTTGAGAAAGCTCTTCTTCCTCATGGATGAAAAAAAATACTGTCCAAAAATCACAAACTAGTAATTTTTAAACTAATTATCATAATACTGATCTTAAACTATGAAAATTTTAAATAATACTGTTCATGCTCTTTGTGTTGGACTTTGTTTTGAGCTTCTAGGATTTATGTTTTCTGTATTTCAAACTTTTACCCAAAGCTATAAAAATTAGAAATTTTGCTTTGAAAACAGGAGCTCAGAGTCTCATAGTTTCTATTTCTGTGTTTGTGTTTTGTTTAAGAAAAAACAGAAAAAAATATTCTTCTCATAAAATGATAATTATTGACATCACTGGAACAGGTAAAAACAATTTATTTTGTTCACCGTTGATTTTATGTAGGATTCTTTTTTTTCCCCTGGTTCTGGACTGCACTGATTGATTTTAGGATTTTGTTTCTTCTTCTTCTTTTCTTCCTTAATGATTTGACCTTGATCCCCTTTAACTCAGCAGCATGCAACAGTCAACGAGTTTTCACTAGATGGTCATCTAAAAGGGACATTGTTGTCAAACGATAAAGAGATAGGTTATTATAGTTTATGTTAGTCTTCCTTTTCAGAGCTCAGTGGTCACCCTATTTTTAGTTCAGAAGGCTTTTATATTTACTTTGCTCAGTTCTGCAAAGTGCTGTAGGCGTTCTGATGAAGTGATGAGTTCCCTGAGGACCTGGGAGGAGGGAGCATTTAGCATTTGTTGGATCGGCTGGTTTTTTCCACCATTTATAAATGTGCGTTAGTACTGTTCTCCTGTATCCTTCCAAGTGCAGTGAGCCAGTTTGACTTTTCCTGTATTGTTGTGTTGGGTGATTACATATTTGTGAGGTTTCTTTGCACTAAGACACTTTTTCTCACAATACTCTTTCTTATTTTATCATCAGCTGTGCTGTCATGTAGGAAGCAAATATACATACCCAGAGGCCAAAGTTCAATGATGTTTCAGACGTGAAACTTCTTTATGCTACCTCCTAGAGCTCTTGCACTAGACTAAAATTCAGCTGCTATCCTCTCAAATTACTTTTCTTACTCTTGTTCATATTGTGCACTTGGAAATCAAACATTAGCAGAGATTTCTCCGTTTGTGAAAGATGACAATGTGCTAGACAATAAGGTAATAATGAGGAGAGGGATGACAGAAATGAAAGGAAGTGTTATGTGTATCTGTAAGTACTGCTAATTCAGCATCAGAAAAGGTTTTAGTACCAAGCTTCAAGTAAGCCCTGCTCCTTGTGATGCCCACATGAGCCTTTTTCTACAAAAGCTGTTGTTTCATCTGCATGTATTATCCAAGTACACAATGTATTGCTGTTGTACTGTATTTATGACTTATGACCAGGCAGGATTCAACTGCTTAAGGTAGCAAATCATATTAGGAAATTGCCCCTGTAATGCCTCACATATACTTGTTAATTATAGATCTGCAAGTATACTTAAATCAGCAGACAATCAGTATTTAGGCTTTCCATTGGCATCTAAAAGAAGAGACACTCCGATAATCTTGCTTCTTCAGGACAAGAGGACATTCAGGATAATCAAGTCCAATTCTTTTGAACTCTGGGATATCACACCTTTTCCAGTTGGTAAAGCTCCACCTTAGTTTTATCATCTACCTGCCCTATTTTGTGCCAATCTGGTCCTTTAGTTTAAACAGCAGCTTTCACTTCCTGTTCTTTGCTCTTCCCTTTCTCTCACCCTCTCTCCTTCCCACTCCCTGCCAGAAGGAAATGTTGCAAGCCATCTTTCCCCATTGGTTTTGTAGCCTAAGCTAGCCACACATTTGCCTTCTAGCCACACTGTCAGCCTTCTTTCATTTAATAGTGTTTTCTGTTTCTTTAATCACCCTACAAGTCCTCCTCTGTACTGTGCCAGTGGCTCTGCATATGGGTAACATGTACAGACAGAGAAGTACAGACACTGTAATATCATTACTAATATCAATTTTTATATATTCAAGTTCTTAAATGACCTGGAGGCTAACAGTTAGGTTCCTGATCTAAGAAGAAGATGAACAGCCCAGAGAAAAAAAGGGGAGAGGAAGAGGCTCATGTTTGTACACTTCATGAATGTCTTTGCTTGTGACATTATTTCATATTATGGATGGATGTTTGTGTGTGTGTTTGCACATGTGCGCATCTGCAGACATATACTATATATCTATGTGTGTATGTTTCTATATTTAAACTAGGTATCCCTCAAATTTGAAAAGAGTGAAAATCAAACTAGATGTTCCTAGTTATTCCTTCCATCTCTATCACAGCATGCAGGTGCTGTAATGAGGAAACTCAAGAACTGATCATGCCACCGGCAATATCAATGCTGAGGAAATCATACTGCTTGTCTGAGTCCTCATCACTTCTTTTCACCAGGTCAAAAACTGGTTCAAGAGAACCAATTCTCTTGAATGGCAGTAGATGTGAGAGGATGCCTTTCCAGGCACTGTGCTCATTCTTGCTTTTTCCTTTTAGAAAGTTAGAACCAAAGATATTCCTGCATTCCCAAATGACATATTTCGGGCCAGGTTTGAAACACATTGACAGCCATTATGACCAATGATTTCTCCTCAATTATAGGTCACAAATAATTGATAAACTTTACCCAACGAGCTATTTTTTCCAACTTTAAGAAAGGAGCCTGTGTAATTGTCTTTCATTTTTAGTAAAACATATTTGTTTTGTTTTTCTATTTGGATCATAAGTTTGGAGAAAGAGAAATTTCAGAAGTACATCTGTTTATGAGACTCCATTAAGCCCATAAGATATTAAAAAGTATTCTAGCTTTCTTCTTCCCTTCACCCTCTAACTCAAATGACTAAAATACATTCTCTTGGACTTTTCTTCACTCTACTGTTTTATGACTGTAATATATTCCTCTAAGAGTTAAAATTATATGAAGAAAATTTATGCAAATTCTTAGGGGAAAAGGCCACACAATAATGATAACATTCACTTTTAATTGTTAATATATCCTTTTATACTTTTATGTGTAATATCTATCCATCCTCTGTACGTTGCATTGTTGGTGCAATAGTTATGTGCAGAATTATATTCAGAGTTTTGTGGGGTTTTTTTAAATTAAATACCTGAAATCTCTAAAGTGGACTGAATAAATAGAGTTAAGAAAGGTTAGGAGACTTCACATACTAAATCATGCTGAGATGCACTGCAAATTATAATTGAAATTTGCTACTATCTGATTGCAATCCTATCATCATTTGAAATCCAGTATGTTCCTGATCCATGCTATAAAGATCATTGTCACAAATGTTTCTGTTCGGTGCCCTAGTGGTATTCCCAATAGTGGACCACAAGGCATTTAGGTGACCTATCTTTTGTACCTTATGTGTGGAAGTTGGAGACAGAATTGAATCTCTGGTACGTGGCTTGCAGAGTAAATATATAAGACTACAAGCCTGTTACTGTTGTGAAAGGTCTTCTGTTGATAAATATAAAAACTTGCTTCCAGGTTCTATCAAACCAGCACATTTCATGAGCAGTAAATTCTTTTGGAATAAAGTTACAGATTTTTACCAGACCCAATTCTTTACATCATGTCTGTGGGACTAGCAATATTCATCTTGCTTTAAATAGTTTTATAACTAATACTATGTAAAGTGACATAGAAATAAAAGGTGAAATAAAAATGTCTTTTTTTTTTTTTTTTTAAATACATCTCCTGAGGACAGCAGTCATTCTTAATAAAGCCATCAGTAAACCATTTCAGAAAATACAGCAAAGCCATAGTCTCTTACCATATCCGATCCATATATACTAGTGTCATCAACATTGTATTGGCATTACAGATGGAAGGAAGAAAATACATTTCTCTAAAAAATATCTGAAGTTTGACTTGATCATTCTCTACCTGCAAATATATAGTTTATATCATCAGTATGGGCCCTTTTCAGTCCAAATAAGAGCATAGGAAATTGCTTATGTGAATACTAAATTTATAAAAATATGGTTAGTAATAAACCAGAACATATATTCATTGTGTAAGGGAACTAGATGCCCTTATATGTTAAAGCTTTTATAGATTAAGTTCTCTTTATACCTCCATGTAGTGCAGATTAAGACAAGCGCCCATAAATCTGGGCTACAGAAAGGGCAGGGCATGAGCTTCTTTTATGTGTAAAGCTGATACTGTTGTTTCAATGMGAAAACTCTGGAATGGAAAGACAGGAATAGGCTTGAGGGACTGAGGAATACGAAGAMGACTTTAAGTACAGTTCTTGGAACACAGCCCATAATTTGAAATCTTTGAAAGTTTAGTGATCATTGTCTGGGTTCAAACTATCATCTAAGCACCGATGAAGCAGAAGCACTTCCACTAGTCGTGGCATAAGACGACTATTTGGCTAAGGTAGGGCATTGCTAATGTAGTAATATATTCAATTGTCCCTCTGTTGTCCCAGAAAGCTTGTGAAATCTCCATTCTTGGACTTAAGTCTCAACTGGACAAGCCAAAAGCAACCTGTTCTATCTTGAAATCAGCTCTGCCTTGAGGGAAGGTTTTATCAGATAATCTTCTGACATCCAGTTGATCTTCTCACATAAATTATTCTATGTATCAAAATGATATCTAATACCTTTACTTCTAAGGATGTATAAGGAAAATAAGACCTGAGTGAAAAACTGGAACAGGAGTCAGAGGTGATTCTTTTGAAGAAAGAGAAAACCTCGTAGTGGATAATTCTGCACAATGTGTCCGTAGGAGAAAATTCCTCTTAAACCTATTCATCAGGGCAATATTTTCAATAGCATATAAGTGATTTATTAGACTACCTCTCATTATAAACAGGATTTTAGTATTTGGCTGCCATCCTCTAACTGGAATTTAGACTCTTAAGAATGAGGTTATTAAGATTATTTAAGTGCTTAATGGTGAACACACGGACTTCAAAAAATTCAAAACCTATAAGGGATTAAGCTAGTTTGAAAAATTCTTCACATTTGTCAACAGAGAATATTCTTGCCTGTTCCTCTGGCCTGCAACCAAACATAATAACCAAAAATGCCCAGTCTTCCTAAGCCTAACTAAAATAAATAGAAACCCTTTTAAGGGACTTCTCAAATTAAAATTAAATTATATCCAACAGTTCTGTTTTTTAAACAGGCAACCAGTGGAAAGGAATCACCCAAGAAAAGACTGAAAAAAGGAGATGTTAAGTGAAATCTTAAATCTTCATTTTGTGAAAAAATTTTTTTTCTACATAGGTTTTCAGTTTGATAATTGTAATCCTTCACAATAACTTTGAAGAGATAAAAGGATAAGCACTGATGATGTGCTTCCTAAGTTTCTTCTCTCTAAGATATTTAATTGCATTAGCAGAATAAACGTTTAGCTTTTCCTTTGACACAGAATTTCTGTTTTAAAATATGCAAAAAGGGATATGTGAAAAGTTTACTATCGAAGATTGAAGCTAACACAGATCATGGCAAGCATCATCTCTTTCTCAAACAGAGAAGAAGGGTGGGAAGAAGAAACCTTCAGGCTTCTGAGATGTCTTTTAGAACAGTTCAGCCAAGTCAAAATATGTCTCATGCAATGCTGTCAAGATCAATAAGACTTCCTATACAGTGACTTGCTGAAGTTACTTTGGATAAATTATGCACCAAGAACTTCAGAGTTTTTATGGCATTTTTAGACAATGAGTTAACAAATCTCAAAGGCATGGCAATTCAGACTATTGATCCAAAGCTTGGAGATTCAACTAATTATACCCAAATGTCGCAGGTCGATGAAGTTTTCAAAACTAGCCTAAAAAGTTAGGAGGATTAATTCATGTGATCTATAGTGTTCCCTCCTTAGGGTCAAGTTTGAAACACTGTAGAAATGCTTTTTACAGCAATGGCAGCACTTTTGCCTCCTGCCAAAAGTGGAAAGTGTATAAAGCCTAAAGAGAAAAAATATGTATATTAGGAGAATTAAGTAAATTTCCTGGAACTTCAGTCCCCTCCCGTGTGTTCAGAAATTTATTTTATTATCATATTGCCCTCCAGATATCATTTAATTTGAAATAATTCTGCTGTAATTTCAACCTTTTTACTTCTTTAGCTCTTTCTACTTTGGGAGTATATCCTTTTGTGAACGTCAAATGCCAAGCATTTAGAAAAATCTACATAGACTGGCTATATTTAATGAAAGAAACACATAACTTTACACTTCAATTTCAAATGCAAAAATAAAACCTAGGTTTGGCACAGTTAGGGGCAGGACAACATAGCATAAAGCATTTAGAAAGTGCTGCAATTAAACCAAAAACTACTTTACAACCTTTTTTTACATCTCTGAGCAAATAGCTTCATTCAGCTTTATTAGTATTTTCAAGAGTCCTATATCTTTTGAAAATATCTTCTTAGCTGTCAAAGGCATAATCTTTTGCATTTTGCTATACAGCTATACTGAAAATAGCTTTGTTAAAGAGAGCATTTAATAAATGCTACTTTGAAATCGAGCCTGAACAATGACAAATCTTAAACATACATTTTTTTTTCCCTAAAGCAAGAAGTGATCAGCTGTTCTGCCATTGTCCACTCTTGCCTGACACCCATATTGCTGAAATGTGTGAAAAATGAGTGAAGAATGAAATACTTTGTAGATACAGTTTTCTTTTTGGTCAAAGAAAAGAGAGAAGGAAAAAGGAGGAGAATCAACATATTTTATGTTTCTGTTTTGTTCCATATGCACCAATTACAGACAAATTTAGCTGCTGGTGGCCAGAAACCCTAAGGATCTTGTGATGTGTGTTCCTGTTTGTCTCTAATCGTATATTCAACATTGTACTGAGGTCTGTTAAACATTGATAAGCTTTTTTTGCACTGTAGGTCCTCCGAGACCATTGCGCCTAAATGCCGTAAAGACCTGGATTAGGTTTATGCATTGTTAAGGTGGTTTAGATACATCTTAGCACTCGGTCTATTCTTTCCAAGGGAGAAAGTCAGCCTGACTGTGTATTAATATTGGCACCATTGTAATGATTAGCTGGCTAGAATCTTAAAAAAATTAAGTAATTCAGTGTAGTTTTCTGATGCTCATTCTTCACTATGTCAAAGGAATTTTGTCAGCCTTAAAATATGGGAAATTTAAAAAAAGTCAAAGAATTGCATGTTCTTCATTTTTTATGTACAAACCTTTGTAAAGAAAGCTTTACTTTTTTTCAACTCATATAATACATTGGTTCTGAAACATTGTTCCTCCATGAAGGCAAGAACCTCCTTCTTTTTTGGCTAAATATTTCCGCATTGCCATACCTTTCTGACTTTTTGTATATGGAACAGAACTTAGTACATAGCCCTTTTTAGATAAATAATTTTTTTATTGTTTTCTAAGAGGTGCTTTTAAGGACAGAAAAAACCAGCAACATTAACACACTCCACACACACTTAATTTTTAGTGGCATTTTTTGAGGTCTTGCATTTTGATTGAGATTGGTCCATACAACCTTTATATATACAGAAATAGTACCTGCTTATCTACCTGTTGATACAAATCATCAAAGGATAGAGACACGTATACCATTTTCTGGGTGCAAAAAGATCATATGGGATTTGCTCAGTGAGGTTAAAGAAAGCATAATAAACATTGAATGCTTATCTTTCATTTCGTACCTTGAAAATAGATTCTACTTATCTCATTTGAAATTTTATTCCACACTAGTTTACTTAAAGGGTATAAAGGTGTAAAGAACTTGTGTAAACTACCTAGAAAAAAAAATAATCTTATCCAATAGAAATAATTTTTTTTAAGTTTCTTGGACTTAGGAATGGTAAGCTAGCTGGTAAAGTTTGGAATAAGGTAATGACTGCTTTCAGTAGCAACTACCAATTTTTGGTTTGTCTTGGAAGCCTGAATTATGGAAAGACTATAAAACATTTTATTTAGAACTGATTTTTTCATAAAAATAAAATAAAATAAAAAAATAATAAAATAACCTAAAAAAACATTTCCAGAGTTCTTCATTTGATTTGCAGAATTTTACAAAAGAATCTTCTTATTTTACTAATTGTTCAAGAAACCCTGAAAATCTTGACATTCTGAACTCTAGCATAATAAAACCTGAAAACATATTCCAGCAGATTAGCTTAAATACTTTATTCTGAATTATCTCAATAAAATGATGATGGTTGGTCTTATTTTTAGATTTTTTTTTTTTTTTTTTTTTTTTTTTTTTTTTTTTTTTTTTTTTTTTTTTTTTTTTTTTTGGTGATTCTGTAGGTTCCCAATTAGAATCATTTCAATGGCTCCTGTCACTCTCTGGAGGATTGGTGTTTTCTTACTGTGACTACTAAATAGGCCAGACTACTGGAACAGAACAGAACAAAACAAAATGCATTTTATCATCCGGCTGTTGCAAAAACATATGGACTGAACACAGAGGATGAAGGGAGATAAACTTCAGGCTGTTGCTAAAGCAAACCTGTAATAGTGCTCCTTTTTACCCCTCTCTCTCTTTCTCTCTGTCCCTTTCTCCTACTTTTACTTTGTCATTGTTTTCCAACGTGTAATATAGATATAGTTTCCTTTTGTCCTACCAGGAGAATATATACATTTAAAAAGCTACCCTAATTTATTATTTTTGTTAGAGTTCCTCAGTTAAGCACTCTCAAAATGCTTTGCCAGTTGTGTCTACTGTTGCAATCATTGACTGAAGTGAGCTGTGCTGAACTGTAGTTATTTTTCTGTTGCTCCTCCAGAAGCGGGAACTTCTCCTGGATGTGTAGGTTTTTTTCCCCAACTCGAATGCACAGACAGAATGGCACAATGTATTTCTATTTCTTCTGCTTAGAGCATTTTAGTATCCATCTCCAAAACCAGCAGCTGTTGTTTATCTCTATCCTTCAGTATCTGTCTTTTAAAGCTATGCTACTAAATACTCAAGAAGCTTGTCCAATATATCTTTACTCACTCTTCACTTAGATGTGCTGGTGTGTAGATGACTCCTGGATCTCTAAAAGCAGCTTAGTCCAGAGAGACTGTTCTCTGTATCTCAGGATCGCAGTTGTTCAAGGCAGTTTCCCTAACAAGATAAATGTATTTGTTGACATCTCTAAGTGGCTTACTACCAATTGGGATGTTAGCCTGATCATCCCCTACTGTTTAACAGAATGACATCAGCTCTCTTCAGAGCATAAGTTTTCCTAAAAAATTCTCTGTTTGCATCCTTAAGTCTTAATAGTAGACAAAAAAAATGTAATCAGCGACTATGAATATTTTCTAATGTCTATTTTTGCTTTTTTGGGTAGTCTTATCCTCATCCTAGGATCCTAGGATCAGAGAAATAAGTAACTTTTGCCACAGGACACTCAACTTGATATATCTCTGTCCAATTTTCTAAACAAGAGAATATAATGTAGTCATTTTTGAGCTTTAGGTTGTCTTAGAAATACATATGGGAATCTTTCTGTGTGTGTGTGAGATTACAGTAATAATAGCTTATTTTATAACATCTAAATTGATTCTATTGTGAATTTATTAAGGTCAGTGCTTCAAAGTATCAGAAATAGATAAAGGACCACACTTTGGCTTTGAAATTATTTGCTTGAAAAGCTACAGGAAGGTATGGCAGGCTAAAAAAACAAATGAAACCAAACCAAAA
Source organism: Phoebastria nigripes (assembly GCA_035582835.1). NCBI lineage: Eukaryota > Metazoa > Chordata > Aves > Procellariiformes > Diomedeidae > Phoebastria > Phoebastria nigripes. The sequence goes on from JAYKAV010000555.1 coordinate 391,207, forward strand.
CAACAAAAACCCTAGACTACAGAGCTTTGCTTTTCCTATTTCTTAGCTATCTACAGCAGAGTAAGGGGACAAATTAATATTAAGGAGAATGTCAGAAGCAGCCCACTGACTTTCTTCTGGGTGGTAAACTTCTGTTTTTCAAAATCCCGTTTCTGTGTTCAGTTAAAATAGTAAGTTTTCTTTATCATTATATATTTTTAAAGTCCTCTACATATTTCAGCAAACATTCACATGCTTTAAACACTGGTGCTAGTAGCTAAGCTAGAAGGTTAGCAGTGCCTAATGTCTGCTTTTTTTTTTCCTCTGGGTAGCTGGGTACAGCTGGCCACAGATTCTCTTCTCTTCTCTTCTCTTCTCTTCTCTTCTCTTCTCTTCTCTTCTCTTCTCTTCTCTTCTCTTCTCTTCTCTTCTCTTCTCTTCTCTTCTC